>WBNH01009714.1:156889-208011 GCA_013401255.1 Urocolius indicus
ACCTTAACCGGCCCCAAAGGACCCCCACCCCCTCCCCCCCCCCCCCAAAAAAAAAAAGGCTGTTATTAATCAACCTGTACACAGAGGAGGCAATGAATAATGCTTGGTGTTCTCGGAGGAAAGATGATTGTTGAAGAGCATCTCATATTGCTTGGCCATGAACCTTCTCCATATGACTGTTCGGGCTTTAAAGGAAGGTAGACAGTGCTGTCTTAGCACAATGGCCAACAAGCTGCCTGTGTAGTGTGTTAAAATAGGAGCACAAAATCCTTTTCTTTGAGCCAAAGGACTATTTGCAGCCTGCACATTATCTAGTAATGGCAAGGATGGGAGAAAACTGAGAAGCCACAAGAGATATTGGGCCTCTCAGGCTACAACTCCATGTGTCATTTATCTTAAGTTTGCTTTAAAAGTAAGGCAATTGTAATTCAGAAATCTTGTTTGAAGAGATCAGTACTTGTCAGTGATAGTTCCATGTCACTACTTGGCCACTTCCAAGTTACTTCATGGTTACACATATTGAAATTCAAGTCTTGTTCTCTCATTCTAGTGTGTCAGACTCTGGAGAGGAGAATGCTAGTCCAGCTACAAGCATCAGCTGATCCACTTACCAGGCTTTAGCTCCCAAAGCACTAAGCAGAAAACACATCAGAACTGCTGACTGAAACAATTAGCAAAACCTACTTCTTTTTGGTTTAACTTTTCAGAACCTATAAAACTTCATCTGTCTCACCCGTGCATCTCTTTACAGTGCTGAATCAAGATACCAACCACAAGCACTGCTACAAGGAAGCCTGCAACACAGTCCAGTGTTTACATTACCTCAGGGTATTAAGAAACTCTAATGAAATCAACATTCATCTCAAAAGCAATACCCTGAAGTCACGTGATCCCCAAATAATAGGCCACTAGCCTCCCAAGCAATTCTAGCTCCCTTCCTCTCAATGTGTTGCAAAAGATACAACACATATAACACCCGAGGTTTGTGTAGTCACCTGCATCCAAAGATGTGATAGCCAAAGGTCTCAATAAGAAACCAGAACACGTATTAAAACATTTCCATCTCTTCCTCTGAAGAAATCAGTGTCCTTGGCTCACTAGCCTGGGAACACAGCAAGAGCGAGCTAACACACACCAATTAGTGCCAAGGCTTATTAAAAGTCTCAGGCTGTTGTAAATCATTTGAGTTACAAATGATTTAAAGCAATTGCCTATCATTATGAAAAGTGTTTCATGTGTCCCCAAGTGCGTTAATTAACGCTCAAGCTTTGGAAGAAAGCCAATAGAGTCATCTCCAGCAGAATGCCTGTGTCAGCCACACGGTGTGTTAAAGGTGGGATGAGGACTTCAAAACCAGTCTGGCACAAGGTCTTGAAGACTGCTTTCTCCAACATTAAGTCCACTATCTGACTATCAATTCTCCAAAGTCTCCACACATTCAGAAAGAATGACTTGTCAGAATTCAAGGTGCAAGACAAAACCAGAACAAGCAACGTTTTCACACCATTTTAACAGGAAGAATAGACTTTAAATGTGCACATCTTGCCCTTTAAGGCAAGTTTCCCAAGTTTTCACTGCACCGTAGTATCTGACTGCATATGCAAAATCTAAAATCCAGTCTGGAACAAATCACTTACTGTAGTCACTCTTGCCTGTAACATTTGTCTCCAACAGACACGTCAAAAGCACAGAAAGCATTTTGAACAAAACCTTGGATTTACACAAAGCCCAGGTTCTACTTCAGATCTTTCTTCACAGAAGAAAAACCATTACTAGTTTCTAAGCTACTTTCTCCCACTTTGAGTACAAATAGAGATAGTACAGACACACCTGAAGGCAGGCTAAATTCCTTCAGAAAAGGCAATCCCATCAATAGCCATGTTGATTTAGCCTGCATTAAAGGTCCCTGCATCTCATGTGATGAGTCAAGCCTTCGCTCAGTTACAGCAAAACATACTCACACTTCAATTCTGGATCCTGTGCCAAATCACAGCGATTGTGAAACTGTGCCAAAACTAATGTGCAGCTCAGTGCTGAAGCATTTCAGACAATGAGAAGTCTCCAAGTGTAAAACAATTAACAATGCATTCTCATTATCTTTCCTTAACAGTCTATAAAGAGTAACAAAAGTAGCAATCAAAACCACATGATAAAAGCTATAAAGCCCTTTCTTCCCTAACAGTGAAAATGTAAACGCTCAGACACTTCAAATGACCCAAATAAGGCTGAAGTTTGCAGGATAAGCAAATGATGTTTGGAGACCATATTGACAGTACATAAGGGTAACCAATTATGGACATAAACCAGAATTAATATAGTTGCCAAATACTACTCAGTGTTAACTTTGAGCTTAATGCCTGCATGGGACAAATCAGGAAGAAGTAAATTTGTTGAGAAACTCAAAGCTGGGATAAAAAAGAACTTCAAAAGACATCTCCCCTCAGGAATATGAAGTTACTCCTAAATTAAAGGGATCTCTGAATCTCATGCATTCCTAAAAAAGCAACTTTTAAAATGTAATAAAGAAGTTGTAGACAAACTATTGCAAAGACACTAGCTTAAACAAAAATGTTACTGAACCAAGAAATCAAGTAATCAAATCTGATGAAAACTACTTTGGAACAGAGAGATTCATTTTTCAAAGAGTTTGGAAAAGAAAAAAGCTACTAACATTTCAAATCAGAGAAAGGATGGTGAGCTTTAACCTAAACAAACTTGGTAACAATAACAAGGACTAACCAATGAAGGCTGAGACAGACACACTAAGAGACAGTACCAAATGGCTGTGCTGGACTTCACAAGACAATTGACTGCAGGCCCAGCTGGCCAGCTACACTTTTGGCACTCTTCAAACTAATACTTGACTTTTTCCTTAATCCCTTTCAGTTTGCAGAAAGCTAGGAGGAAGAGACAAGGTCAAAATAATATTCTTTATCCCCAGCTCCAGGAGTCAAAGAAAGGACAGACAGACTTTGCACTCAACTTCTCAACTTTGTCACTCTTCCTTGTAAGCTGCTGAAAGGAAGGGGGTGGGGGGGAAATTCTGTGCAAAAAATGGCACATCTTTTCTGAACCTCAACATGAGCTATAAGAAAAGTAGTTTCTTCCCACTCTGCAATACATCACGAAATCAGAAAGGAGTGAAGAAAACTGGGGAGAGAGATACATTCCTTCAAGCTTAAGCTTTTCTGTTCAGTACTAGCTGTCTGGGCATTCTCCTGCCAACCATCAACTACTTCATTACCAGCTTTTGAGACCAGTCAAATTCTGTGAAGAACACTTGGTTGGAACTTCAAACACCTCAAACTAGTCAGGAAATTTGTTGGCATCACTTTCTACTTAATGTCTGAGTTTATTGTTATGTTTATTTGCTACAGCTCTCCTCAGCCTTTGGTACACAGGAAAGGATGGCACCAGACATGGCTGTATGGTGCTAACAAACAAACTGGTTAACTCCAGTTCCACTGCATGCTCCAGTCAAGCTTTCACTCAGTAAGGTAAGAGGAAACATTATTATTGTCATTTCTCTGACTTTTCACTCAGAATATGGAGATATCAGCCCTTCCCTTCTCTAGGTGAGTTCTGAAAATACTGGGAAGCAATTAGACTACAAGAATATCAGTAAGAAACGTTATTAGCCCAAGACAATGGCCTGTCACTGTTTCAGAAACATATTACTTTCTCCCCAAGACTTTGTAGTAAAAATGGTATTCCAAATAATCTCAAAGTACCATTTAGAGTGAAAGGTGGAAAAAGAATGGCTCAGGAGAGATAGACTTTGTGGTTTGACGCTAAATAAACCTCTTCTGTGTGGATGTGCTGCTTGGTCACAGGAGTTGACAACTGATTTAAGATGAAGGCTGTATAAATATGACATGCATTCAACCAGCATTTAGGAACTTACTTTTATAGTATCAAGACTGTATGAATTAGGTCTAGGGAAAAAAAAAAACCCACATACTTACAGGTGCTTCAAGAACCAACGATCTGTACTCACCGTTCCTTAAGAATGACACTAGCATTTGACTGATTTTTACATTAGGCATTACAAGTTTTTGGAAACGTGAAGACAAGAGACACACACCACAGGAAGACATTGCATATACCTGTTCTCCTTGCCATTTTGTATCACTGAGTGCCTATCAGCAGTGGTTCTTTCACTACAAACGTATGTGTTGCGCCGTGTCATCGCTCCAGGGGCAGTATTATTCTACAATTAAAAACCAGAGGTTTTGTTATTTCCCCACAAAAGGCTTTTCTAGGGTTAAGTCTATGTACAATTGAAGGTTGTTTTATTTCACTCTAGTTCTACACAGGCATAAAAGTGATAACAATTAAATAAGTTGATATACAAACACCTTCTAGTGTTTTTAAGCAATAAAGCAATCAGAAAAAGATGTCTAAGAAGTTGTTTCCTTCTATTTCATGTAGATGGCTCAAAATTAGTATAATTTCAAGTTGAATTATCAAAGTTCTGAATGACATATTCTCAGCACATATAGCATTCGTGTGCACCTGCACAGCCTATGTCTTTAAAGCCTATTCTTGAAATACTTTACCACTTGTAGACTGTAGAAACTTCCTTTAAGCTAAAAATCATACCCTTAAACAAGATAAGGAAAAGCAAGACTTGACAAACAGATGTGGTAAAAATTCAGTGGGAAGGTACACATGGCCTTTAATATTAAAATACTGTAAAGCACAAGACAAGTATTAAAAACAGGGTAAGAGTAAGTCAAAGAAACAAATTCTCGGGAATATTAATCAGGCTTTTCTTTAAAAATACATTTAAATACAAGCATAAATAACACTGAGGACAAGAGAACCAGGGGAACTTAAACTACAGACCTTACTTTAGAGGGGAGAAAAGAAAGAGAATTACTTTGCCTCTGTCTTTACAGAGAAAGAGGGTGGAGATATGCCCAAGTTGGCGGTCAATTCTCCAGGAACGACTGAGAAGCTGGGTAATTCACAGATAACACAGTTATTAAAAGTTAGATGCAATTCTTGTAGGAAAAACATGGTGGTCCAGATAAACATGCACCCCCAGGTTGTAGAGGAAGTCAAAGCTGGCAAGCCTTGGATTGTTTTTTTTTTTCTCTCCCCACCCCAAGAACATAACACAGGGAACTGCCCATGGGTGGAAAGTTGAAAAAAAACCTTGAAAAAATGTCTTTAAAAACCAAAAAAAAAGGATCACAGGACAAAGCAGGAAGCAAAGTAGGCTGTTAACTTGAAACATCACTGCTGGGGAAAGTCTTGGAGGAGGCTAGCTTAAAGGGATGACCCGTCAGCACCTGGGTAAGCATGTGTTGAATAAGGATGGCCACTAAGATTCAGGCAGGGAACTTCATGCTCAACTAACCTTTTGGAGTTCTGTGAAGAATTACTGCTATGACAGACAAGGGAAATTCAGCGGGGTTTTAGAATAGCATTAGGAAAAGGTTTCACATAAAGGGTCATGGTACAGAATCATGAAGCAGGATTTAAAAAAAAAAAAAGGAAAAAATAGTTCAAGCACAAAAGGAGAGGAGCCAAACCTTTTTTTTGTTTCCAAACCTGGAATAAAACCGTTAGAGTCGAGTATTCACAACAACCAGCAAAAGCTCTTCTAGCGCCTCAAGGCAAAATGTTTGCTAAGTAGGGAGTCTCAACGCAGTCCCTGAGCTGCAGATGTAGCAATGAAGCCACTTTGTGTGTTGGGAGACTGCTGGCTTGTTGTGCATGTCGTGTGAATGACCAAATACAAACCCAACAGTGAACTGTGCAATCTCCTGCTGTTTAGAAGTATAAAGACTATCAGGAGTATTTCAGATTGGCAGAACTATCAAATCATAAAAATGCATGCAGTTGTTTCAAGGGTTCTCAGGTATTCTTCACTGGATATTCTTTTGGGATAAGCATATACCAAGCATTAGCAGAAGTCCTCCTGGCCCTTTCCTTGTACTTTATTCCTTATACATCCCTTGTCTTCAAACCTATTTAAAAACCCAGGGCATTGTCATGTGTCATTGGGCAAACTCCCCTCTCACCACTGAACTCCCTCACAGTGAAAGGTGTGAACCTAAGGGCAGGTTTTGTTTACGTGTTCTTGAGAGGTCACACCATGTCAGACACTTTGTGAAGCCCTCACAAAGTAATGATGCATCAAAGCACTGCATGTTCAGATTTGCATCTCATTTCATTCTGTGTTCCTGAAGGGTTGGAAGGGACCTTTAGCGGTCATCCAGTCCAACCCCCCTGCTAGAGCAGGTCCCACCTAGATCAGGTCACACAGGAACAAGTCCAGGTGGGTTTGAAGCTCTCCAGAGAAGGAGCCTCCACACCCTCTCTGGGCAGCCTGGGCCAGGGCTCCCTCACCTCAACATTGAAGGAGTTTTTCTTTGCGGAACTTTGTGTTCCAGTTTATTTTTCCATCACCCTTTGTCCTGTCATTGGATACTACAGAAAAAAGTGCTGCCCAAACCTCCTGACACCCACCATTTAGATATTTGTAACTGTTAATGAACATATCAGAGCACGAAGCACCTAGAACATCCAACAGTGACTTTCTGGTGGAAATATACACATCAATGGGTGGCTTCCTTTTTCCCTCCTGCTCCCTCAGAACATCAAGTTTTTTATTTTCCTTGTGAAGACATCACATAACATTAAAATGTCCTGTGATACTGCACAGCTAGAAGGACAATCCCTGCTGGATCAAACTTTGAAGAGTATGCATTGTCAGGTTTGGGAGTAAGTTTTCCTTCTGCAATTAGAGGACTCTAAAGATGCTCATTCCCAGTTCTTTCTGGAATCCAAAGACAGGAGGATCAGTACACTCTTCTTTTTTTTTTGTTTGGCTTAGACTCCAGAGGTTTTGAGAATGGATTTAAGCATTTCAGATCTCAGTTTTAGCAAGAACACTGTCTTGGTATTGGGGCCTTTACAGCTTCCAGCGTGTGACCTTTGAAGGTTCATCGAGGAAGTTTTTAGCTACAACTTTCTTTTTCAGACAGTCAACAGACTACTTATCTCTGGGCATGACTAAATTGCACAGGTGCACAGTATAGGAAGCCTGAAATTAGTGACAACACCAGCACCACACTCCCTTTTGGAATGTCAGCCCTCAGGGTCAGGGTTAGCTGTGCAAGTTCATCCTTGTGGCACCATCTGCCTTCTTTGCAGGAAGTGTTGACACTACAAGAGCACATATTGAGACTTTTGAGCATATGCACAAAGCCCAACCACAGCACAAAAGGATGAAGCTGTGATACAGAGTCTTCTTTCCCTAGAGAGTCCTGTGTCCTCTGCTTTGGCAGGCTATTTTCACATTAAGAGACATCAGGGACTCATGAAAAACTTCCAGAGAATCAGCTGCTTACTCAGAATAATGAACTAAACTATTACCTTCAGAGCACTAGGACGTTTTCTTGGTGTTGTATAATTTTCCAAACATACCAATCACTCTCCTCTTCCAGTTTTCTTAAAGCTATACTAAGGGTTTGTAGACAGTCCATTGATGAGAAATCCATAAACAAGGAGTTATTAAAACAGGGAGTTATTAGTTGCTGCCAACTATGCAACCCTTGTAGCAGGTTTTTTGTTATTAATTTGGTATTTGCCCAATGAGCTTGAAGATTTTTGACATGCACTTGGTCAGCTTGCAGAACTATTTGGTTTGCAAGAGTTTAAACACTCTGTCAACTTTAGAAGTATAGCTTGGAGCCCCTTACTCCAACCCCAGACGTAGCTATGTGCTCCAAGCACAACTTTTATCCTGAAGTGCATGCCTGTAAGCTTTGTAATTTAATAAGAACAGAACACAACTGGCTCAGGGTCTCCAGGGATGACCAGTCCTCCTACTTTTTGCTATATCTAAGTAATTTTCCTGTCTCCACAGTGCTCATCATGCTACTGTTGAGAGCAGAAGTGCTCAGTGAGAACTCTCCCCACCTCACACTTTTTTCAGCTTCAGGACAATATGGGAAATGACAGTATCTTTTTTTTTTACTTCCTTCTAGATGCCAATACTATAACAAATAAAACTCTAATCACGTCCAGGAATTGTGTAGCAAGTCAGTGCTGACCTCCATCCCCAGCAGCCAGAAAGCAAAAGACTGATCATTAGCAGAGTGGGGTGAGAGTTTGCACTGACACCAATAGCTATAAACAATTTTAGACATTGAGTGACATCACAAGTCTGATCCAACTGCTTGTAAAAGATCAGCTGTACAATGAAAGCTCAAACTGTATTCAGCTACAGTAGTATGAAATGTGAAATAAGACCACTGGAATAAATCCCCAGGATATGGGAGTGGTGTAGAATAGCCAATCAAACTACTAAAGATACTAAATGTAAAACATGCTCTAACTGTGATGCAAAGCTCTTGCATAAAGCACTACACAACACTGAGGGAAGCCCAGTGTAGGGCCAAAGTGATTTGATTAGCCTACCATTTGGAGACTCACTAGGTATGAACTGTCATATAAGAAGAAACAAAACCTGAATGGTTTCTGGACTGACCAAAAACCAAGAGAAAGGACAGAGGACCACAAAAAACAGAAAAGAGCCCCCTACAATCATCAGCTCTTCTTCACATGTATGACAGCTGCTACAGCAGAGGACATGTCTTTCCAAGGAACCCCTGGCTGAAATTCTCCAACCAAGTCACTGTCAGCCACTGAGCCAACTGACAATACAAAACCAATAAAGAAAACAAATCCTATTTTGCTACTCTTGCTTCAGATTGACAAAAATTTGTGAGCTGAGGAAGTCCTGTTCTCCTTCATTGAAAGTACCAATGCTGAGTGGATGACCAAATGTGACAAAAAGACTAAATCTTTCCATTGCAAATTGAGTAAAGGACAGAGGAGTTCCTGCTAACGAAAAGATGCAAGTTTTTCAATAAGAAATCCCAGAGTTTTAGACATTAAGCATTACAAGACTCAACAGTTATTAATCTGTAGAAACAGATTTCCAAATCTCCCTCAGGGGGAGGCACCATAGTAAACAAGTGAAAGCCAAATCAAACAAAAGATTTTGGCAAGCTGCCTGCTGCTTGACCCTGTACGTTCACTAGTTACACTCCTTAGTGTGGGGCTTTTCGTTGCTGCTGAGATTTAGAAGCAGGTGGGAGAAGCCCACAAGGACAAAAGCCAGGCACATTGCTTTTAAATACACATTGAAAATCCCCTTTGAACAGGTTTTAGAGTTACATTTCTTTGATAATCTTACTACATGTCACTATGACTGTTTGAGAAGATAGATTAGGTGGCTCCTCAGACATGTGAAACTATAAAACAGGATAAAAAAAATACAGATTACATTCTCCTGTACAGAGGCCACAGAAGAGTAGTTTGTGATGAGAAATACCTTCAATGAATTTCAGGAGACAGCCTTAGAGTGCAGTTGCTTTTTTTTACAATGACTTCTTTTAATGCTCCAATGATATCTGTTCACTACAGCTACTAGTGTTAATTAGTAATACCTACTAACTACTTCAGGAATATTAAGAGGTGACTCAAGTAGCTGACTGATACAGAGATGAAAAAAAAATGGCTGTGGTATGAGACTCCTGCATTTACCCTTCATGAAAGAAAAGACACATTAAACATCTTTTCACTCCCAAAAAAACATTTAATGTTTTCAATAAATAAGTGTTTCTACTTACACTAGGAACAGCTGAGCTTTTCTTACGTTCAGGAATATCAGCCTTATTGGGATTGCTGGCATTTCCAAGCATTGGACTAGCTGGTGCAATTCCTCTTCCTGCAACAGCACTGCTGCTGGATTTTCTTGACTGAATTCCTTCCTCTTTGAGGTCACTGTCTGTAGTACTAGTCTGGCTTCTTTTGGGGTATGCCACTACTGAGGGGATGGATGGTCCAGCTTTAAAGAAAAAAAGCAAACAAAAGAAACA
Organism: Urocolius indicus; assembly: GCA_013401255.1. Classification (NCBI taxonomy): domain Eukaryota; kingdom Metazoa; phylum Chordata; class Aves; order Coliiformes; family Coliidae; genus Urocolius; species Urocolius indicus. The sequence continues at coordinate 166,792 of WBNH01009714.1, forward strand.
GGAAAAGGATTTTACTCCTCAGAAGTTCAGTAGTTATTTTTCACAACAAGGGAAACGCAATCACATATGAAAACCAAAACAATTAACACTGGGAGTAAGAGTTGCAAAAAGGTAATTATTTATAGACACATGTATTTGAAAAGTAAAACATCGTGATCACTCTTCCAGGTGAAGATACTACTTTATTTCCATGAAAGAATTACCAACCTCATGGAGGCTTTTGGTGTTTGAGTATTGAGGTTGGTTTGGCTCACTCGCAAAAACCTTTTAGAGCCATCTTAAAGACACTGAACAAGTAACTGACTCACTCAAACCAGAGGATCCCTCATTAGCACAAAGCTGGCACTCGCTCTTCAAGCTGATTTCTGACAAAACTAGCTTCCTGAGACAGGTATTCAGTGACACAGCCCTGGACTACCAGAAGCATTAACAGCCTTGAGGCTGCACTCCTGGAACAGCCCAGAAGCAGCAGCAGTTTGCCACCAGCCTCTCTGGATGTGCCAGGAACAGAAAACTGCTTCCCAACACCCGAGAATGAGGCAGCTCCTTCAACAATCCCAAGGTCTCTCTTGATTTAATAGGCTCCTGGACTGTGTGAAAAGAACGTGAGCATCGTGTTTTCTGCTGTCTCAATTACATCTCCTCAGAAGAGGACACATCAAAATACATGAGCTTTGCATGTAGTGTTTTAATAATGACTAATCAAGAAGTATATGTATGCACACATGTAAAAATAAAGGAAACACAGAAATGCATAGAGAATATATAATGTATAAGTAACAAAGCATTACAAAACACAGTAACCAACTCTCCAAGGACAGCAACCTCTGAATGCACTCGAGGACTTAAAAGCAGACCTAAACAGAGACTCCTTTTATGAGCTAGTGTCTGAGTAGGAAGATGTTTAAGATATTTAGAAAGCTGTAAGCTACTATCTTGGACACTCATTAAGCAGAAGAGTCTGAGTCACTGTACTTCAGAAATTTAATTCCCGCAGGACAATCAAGTGACACCACCCTGAGGGAACACAAAATATTGGCAAACCGACATTTCTTCAAGTTTTAGACACAAGCTGACCTACTAGTGTCAAAAGGAAACAAAGCTGAATGGACAGACACGCAAGAGCATGGGGGAGGAGTGCTGTGCTTTTCATGAAAAAAAAAGGGGTTGCAACACTCTCTTCAATTTGTGTAACGAGACTTTGGCAGGATGGTGAGGAATGAAAGGGACAACACAAGGCAGAATTAACAGCATTAGCTGGGGTACTCAGCGTTCCTCTGGAAGCTGCCCTTGAAGGCTTTATAACAAAACCAATTGCAAAAAAATATCAGTTAGCCAGTAGGTTATTATTACACTGTTGTCATCCTCCTCCCCTTTAGGGGATTGAGACAAATTGAGAAACCAAATAGAACTGGAATCACTATTTTCTACAACACTGAAAATGAGAATTGCTCACCGTGATCACTGTACCGCCGCTGTTTCTGGCTGGAAGATATGCTTCTCTGTACTTTGTGATGAGGAGATTGTCCAGTGCTATTATTAAGATCACTACTTGGCCTAACTTTGGCAAGTGAGAGATTGCTGCTGGAGCTTGAATCACTTGCATCCAACTACAATACAAATGAGATTATTAAAAGAAGGAGTTCAGACAAAAGAAATGAAGCATCCACCACGTTATGTGAGCAGTAACAGGGAGGCAGGAGTAGACAGCTCTCATATACTGGACATTTTGAGAAGCTAGGAAGCTGCTTACAGGCCTCAAATTCTCTTAGATTCTTGTGCAATTGTCTTACATAAAACTCAGCAGAATTTGCAGCTCCTCAAAGGACAAATAGCTAACGAAAATCCATATCTATTTTCAGAACTCACTCCTCAGTGTTCCGTAAGATTTTAGCAGTAAGAGGATACATTTCATGGAAGCCATCACATCAACTCCCAAAGCAGCAGAACCAAGAGCAGCTTACTGACACCAAGCCCTCTCAGCACCATATGGAAAAGTAATCTACACTGCAAGAACTTTAGGCTGGTCAGTCATGCTCATCGGTTCTCTTAACATATTCACAGCTAGCACATTCACACTTGAGCTCCTGGTCTAGACAGGACAGTAACTTGCATGTAAACTCCTTCAGGGGAATAACTGCTGAGCAAACAAGACAGTTTTGAGGAGCCTAAAGGCAAGAGTTGGCTCAGATCAGGTGAGAACACACACTGCACCATTTGGCCAGCTGATACTGATGACTAGAATAATCTTATTTTAACTGCAATGGACTTTTGTTGAGGAATGCAATGCCTGTAGTTACTGACTTAAACTCTGCTTCTGACTTTGCCAATTTGGATTCCTTTGTTTCTTTGCATTTGGAGGAATACTTACCTCTGATGATTTCCTTCCTAACAGTAAGTATGTAGCTGTGATTTCATCATACTTCATTTTACTAAGGGATTCTTGAATTTCTTCTTGAGAATATCCCATTCCTACCATAATATCTATAAAACAAAGCACAGATTCTGTAAGTAATAGAAACACTCCAATGCTCAGGCTGCCTGAGCGTTTAAGAGAAAGAATGGAACACTTAAAGAATTAAGCAAAACAATAAGTGTGAGAACATAAGCTTGATGAAATACCAACATAAAAAGATGAGTTACTTTTTCCAAATGGCAATATGAATAAAGAGTGGCAGAGGAAAAACCAAACCACCCACATATCATGCAAACAGGAAAAGACTCCATTACCTATTCTTTTCTGGTCCGAGATGTCTAGTTCTGGTTCGACGAAAGGTTTAAGTTCATCCTCCTCATGCCCAGCATTGATCCACCTGTCCTTCATGATTTGCTACGTAAGAAAGGGCTTAGTTAGCACTTACCAGCAAAGAAAAATCAGCTGTTGAAAGAACAACTTCCATATCTACCAAACAATAAGGCCTTTTCTAATTTTGCTTTTCGCTAACAGGACCCAGCACCTACTTAGTTTTGGTTTGCTCCAGTAAAGAGAATAAACCTGATTGATAATATGCTAAATATGAGCTAGCAATGTGCCCTCGTGGCCAAGAAGGACAACGGCAGCCTGGGATGCATCAAGAAGGCCAGTGCAGGGCCACCAAGATGATCAAGGGACTGGAGCATCTTCCTCATGAGGAAAGGCTACGGGACCTGGGATTGTTTAGTCTGGAGGAGACTGAGGAGGGAGCTCATTAACAGTTACAAAAGGGTGGGTGTCAGCAGGTTGGGGCAGCACTCTTTTTTCTATACCTGGAACACAAAAAGTTCCACTTAAATACAAGAAGAAACTATTTCACTGTGAGGGTGAGGGAGCCCTGGCCCAGGCTGCCCAGAGGGGTTGTGGAGGCTCCTTCCTTGGAGGTCTTCAAGACTCGCCTGGACACGTTCCTGTGTGACCTGATCTAGGTGAAGTTGCTTTGGTAGGGGGGTTGGACTGGATGATCTCTTAAGGTCCCTTCCAACCCTACCATTCTATGATTCTATGAACTATGCACATTAAGCCAGGCTGCTTCCCAAATAGCTGTATTCTAGCACAAAGCTGAAAGCCCATAACATAGACCAGGAGCAATGAGACAAGGCTGACAAGTCCAGTAGGTCCAGGCTCAACTATGGAAGTCCATGGAAGCCAGGATTATTTGCCCTTTCTCTTCCATAATGGTACAAAAAGGCAGGCAAAAGGCAGCCACATCATAATCTAGCAGGGAATACTTCCAGTTCACATTTGAAAATGTGAAAGATGTGGAAAAACATCCTGGTGGATCATCCATTAATGTAGGAATTCACAAAGTAACCAATGAGGAAAGTCAGATGAGAAATGCAATGTGGTCTCACATTCATTTTGAAAGTAACTGTGGGGTCACCTGTCTTGTAACTCCAGTAAACAAAACCTTAAGTGAAAACTATGCTGTACTCAAACCCTCCCCCAAGCACCCCTAATGAACCATTCAGGAACAGCACAGAAAGAAATCACAGCTCAAAACCCCAGTTTGCAAAATGCAAAGTCTAGCTTTCTGGTGCACTTTATTTGTGCCTTTACCTCTAGAGTGCCTCTTTTTGTTGGGTTTAGCACCAGGAAACGTTTGAGGAGGTTTTCACAGTCTGTGGACATGTAGAAAGGAATCCTGTATTTTCCCCTTAGAACCCTTTCTCGAAGTTCCTTGGTAACAGAAGAACAGACAGGAACTGTAAGCAGCAAATCACTCAAAACATGACATAATCATACCCAACATACTCTACAAAACTCACCTTTAGGTTCTGCCCATCGAAAGGGAGAGATCCACTCACAAGAGTATAAAGAATAACACCTAAACTCCAAACATCTACTTCAGGTCCATCATATTTCTTCCCTTGAAAGAGCTCTGGAGCAGCATATGGTGGGCTGCCACAAAAGGTGTCCAGTTTATTTCCAACTGTAAACTCATTGCTAAAACCGAAGTCAGCTATTTTGATGTTCATATCTGCATCTAGCAACAGATTTTCAGCCTGGAAGAGAAAGAATGGCTTGTAAGATGAAGTTAAAATGCCTGATTTAGATTGCTATTCCCCATTTTCACTCCCTCTTAGGAGGCAAAATGCTGAAATTATCTGTTAACCTTCCCTTTCCTGCAAGGTCTTTAGTTATGCTTTAGCCTCTCATTCACATATCCCCTGTTTTAAAAACCTCTGTAGCATGGCTTCAGAGAGCTGTTGTGCTACTTGAAAACTGATATTACCCATCAGTTTTCTCCACAGAGTGCATCCTGACTTACTGTAAATGATGTTTTTATCTATTAAGATAGTCTCTCTAGCCATACTTTCAGTCTCTCTAGCCATACCTGGTAATACACATAACCTTTACACTTTTTCTCAAGTGTGCTTTTTTTTTTGGTGGTAATGTTTTGTTTCTTTGGGTTTAAGTTAAAGCTGTGCTGTGTTGAACAAGTTACAACACCACTAATAGAAAAGGCACAGTTTAAAGAAGGGATATACCATTTCACACCAAGCTACAAAGAGGCCAGATCTCAGTTTCATCATCACAACTGGTAATTCATTCAAGACCAAACCTTGCCATACCTCTCTCTATCAAACCACCTTTTTTTTTTCTTCTTTAAAGATATCTCAGCTAACAGTGACCTGCATCAGATTTGAATCTCACCAGAGAAGCTGTATTTCAGCAGCCATTAAATTTCTGTATTCAAAAGCCCTACAAATCCTTTTATTTGAAATCATTCTGTACTGTAAATATTCCTCAGAACTTGCTAAAACGCATGCAAATAAATCAGAAAGCTTAACATACACTACATTTTATTGACACAATAAAGATCACACCCATAGGTATAGCAGCTGATGTGCACACCTCACACACTCTCTCCTACTCACCTTGAGATCTCTATGAACAATATGCTTTTGATGGCAATACTGCACTGCAGATACTATCTGGATAGAAAACAAGATGAATTATGTAAGTGACACCTCAAAGAAATAGGAGTTTTATTCAAAAGTGTTCAACATTTATTACTGAAGTTGACACATACTTGTCCACTCAGAGGTATGTAACCAACTACTACAATGACCAGTGTATTTGGGGAAAAGCTGCTAAATAACTTAGGTGTTTGTTATTTGATCTATTTGGTTTCTACTATGCCTGAAAGAGGATTTTGTTTTTCCTGTGTGGCTAATTATAGACGGGGAGAAGCAATGACTTTCAGAAAGGTTACTGAAGTATTTCCATTCCAGTGCTGTATACAGCTGTAAAACCTTTCCCTATAGACTGAAGTTTTCCAGTCCCTCTCTAAAGGTGATTTTTCATGCTGCAGCATGGAGAGAAAAGGTTATGAAGCAGGCTTAGCTACTGGAGAACCTACAGGGAAACAGCTCATTTGTCAAGACTTACGCAGTGAGAAGCAACTATGCATCTGACAGAGGCCTGTTGTCCAAGTGCACAGGGTTTATTGTATTTTGTATACTGTACAAGAGTAACAAACTCAATGGAAAAAAAAAGGTGTCTCATGTGCAATGGAATAATTTCTTTCATCATCATTTCCAAATAGCATGAAGTTTTTCCTGCCTTATGTAGCAAACTCTCCAAGTTATTTACACAGTACAGTGTCCTGGTACATTGGTTAAGCCACAAGCACTGCTGCAGAACTCTACATGTTTGGAAAAGCTGGATAAACTCTTACCTTTACCTGATGACAAATGTGGTCAAGTACATTTTATTGTCATGCATACATGGTCAGAATTCAAGCAGATGTTAGGACTTCTTAAAATAACTGAAACTGCAGATGAAAGTATTCAACTGCAATAACTACACTTAAATAAATGTGTTCCTATTCTTCATTCAAGATTAAGAAGCTTCCCAGCACAGAAAGATGAGGAATCATTACTGTTACAAACAATATCTCACGATCAGACCTCTCAGCTCAGCACAAGGATCCTCTTGTACTGGGCAAGAAGCAATGGTTCTCTCAACAGTATTTAGAGTAGGTAAAAGTGAGGTTCTTAGTTATGTCAAAGAACTGACCTAACAGTCAATTTTTAATTTGAAACACAAGCATCAATGTTATCATCTTTGTGCCCCTTTATTATTGAATCACACACATGCAAAATGCCACCTTAGAAACCAAGAAGTCTATGAAGAGCTGCAATATTTCCATACCCTACACTTTTACTCTGTTTTGCTTGATCCTTTATGTATCAGCTCCCTCTTTCAGACTCCAACTTCAGCTTCTTATAGCTACTGGAACTGCTAAAGTGCTCCCGTGCTACCTCTTTTACCATCCTTTAGGTTTTGCTTCCCTTCCTATCTGCTATCATTACTTCACCACCAGTCACAAGCTCACTCTGCAGGGCTTCCAGTGCTGACAGCATGACAAACACCTTAAGCTTTATTCAGGACAGCAGACACACAGCACTATACCACTCACTCTTCAGCTGCTTTTACTCTGACTACCTAAGAGTGGAAGACTTAGCAGGTGATCAATCAGTAGTTTCCTTTGGAGATGCTTTTGAACTATTCTGCATTGCAACAGCATAGCGCAGAGACAGCAGAAGTGAGTCCCAGCTCAATGTGTATGACATTAACAACTGAAGAACAACAGTCAGAGCAATGGAAAATAGCACAAAGTATGGCTGCACTGGATTCGTTCCCTTCTCTTCCACGACTGTTTCCTCTGACAGACCCCTCAGGCCATGTGAGCGTGAGAAATTTGCTGACACTTGGCAGGTGGGGAGAAGAGGGGAAGAGACAGCAGACCATTCTGCTACAGGTAACAACTGGAACACTGAAACACATTTCTTGGGAGAGATTTCAAAAACCTGTATAATCATAGGTTTTAAAGAACAAGTTAGAACAAGTTATCTCTAGGCAGAGAAACTATTCTTCACGATGATTACATGACAGAAGGAGAGATAAATGACCTCTCAAGTTCCCTTCCACATTGCCACAAGGATTTTGGAGGAGAAAGACTTGTAAGATGTATTTGGTGGATTTTTTTGTTTTGCTTTCCAAGATCTGTCCTAACATTTACCAGCATTAGAAACTATAAACTGCTTCTGCAGGGAAAAAGTAGGAAGACTGAAGGAAGCCACATCTAATTGGCTGAGGAAGAGAAGGAGTTAATATGCATGAACTTTAGGAAACCTTCTACCCCAAGCTTTCGCTTCCCATTTTTGCATGAATTCTTATCCAGATAGGCAGATTTTTCTATGGAAAAAGGATGGTAAGTTCAAACCAGAACTGCTTGGAAGCTTATAATATGGGAAGAAAAACGAGGTGACGTTAAGAATGTCACATGTTTGAAATGATGAACTGCAGAGCACGTTGTATCTTTAGTGTTTGTACACTCTCCTGTGTTCCTTGTCAAGCATGACTGGAATAACACCATCAGTGTCTTTTACACTCTTTTTTTCCAGCTCAAATTAAGTATGTGTAACAAAATGCCCTCAACAAATGATTTTTTTTAAAACAAGCGAAGAGGGGAGAAGTACCAAATTCTGCTCTTTGCCTGTTAGAGAGGAAGTGCCTCCTCAGACAAAACACAAGTGTTTGATCCAGAAATCACATCTACTGAAAGAAGAAACAGGATCTGAAAACAAAACACAATACAACCTATTGTAAGAGTTAAGCTCAATACCACAGGCACAACTGTTTGTTCAGTTCCAAGAGGGCCACAGTCTGCTAAAGCAGTTAGTAAATGTAAAGAGAAAAATCCCTGTGACGTTATAAGGCTCTATCTAACATCAGAACAGCTGCACTCCATCAGATAAAAGGTCTACAGAGAGCGTTCTCCCTCCAATAATGGCTAAAAGCTACCCAAAGCTATTCTGGGACTACAGTAAGGTGAAAGGAATAGTTTTATGACCTGTAAACCCAGCAGAGATCTAGTTTCCTTTGACATTGTCCCACAGCCACAGCCCCGGTGTCTAATAAATGCAAACCCTGATCAAAGCTGCCTGACTCGTCCTGCACACATGCTCTTCTCTCTTGCTAGGTACAGTGAGATCATGCTATAGTTTCCTCAGGTTATTACTAGGGTTCTCATTTTTTTTCCAGGCAGTCATGTCATTGAAGCTCCCAAGAACCTCTCATCTTTGACATCAAGGTCCTTTAAAAGTGGTTGAGCTCAGTAGCAGGGAAAATCAGCTGTTGAGGGAGGACAGAGCACAGCTGCCTGCACCAAAAGACTGAAAACATCTGTGTATTTCAGTGGATTCAAGCGAGGCAACTTCTTTCCCTTTACAAACAGCACTTAGTCTAAAGCAGTAAAAAAAAAGAAGTTGAGAATGTGAAGCACATAAAAATCAACTCTTGATGGGTCAAACACCCAGCTCAGCAGGTAACTCCTTTTAAATACTTTCCCCTCACATTTGTTTTTGAAAAATTGTTGAAAAGTTACATCTATCTTCTATTACTCACCTTATACCCTAAAATTAGACACTAGGTGTACCTGTAAAACATGTTTGACCTGTTTCCACAAGTTTTCACTTAAAGAGGAATCAAATTGTTCAGGGGGAAAAAAAAAAAGTAATTGTTGAACAAACAGGCAATTCCACTGGAATTACTGCAAGACCTTCTTCCACACAGCTCCTGGTAACAGAAACTGAGGACAAAGAGGAAAAAAACCACAGCAGTAGAAGTTTTCCAAATGCATGTGTGACAGAACAGCAAATCCTCTCAAGTTACTCTGAAGCTCTTCAAGCAATGTTACAAAAAGTAAGGCAAGAGTCTGGAATTCAGAAGAGATGGCTGAAGTGGGAAGGACTTGCTCCACAACCCATCACATCTACTCCAATACAGCACAAACACACACAGAAACTCTCACTCTCCAAGGGAAGTTCTCTACCTGTCATAATGTGAAAGGGAGGGAAATGGCTTTAAAGAGACATGTAACGTTTGTTAGAGCAGAAGAAAACTGGTCCTTACTATCAAGCTAACTCCAGTGATACAGATTGCTTCTGAGGATATGAAATCATAGAATCACAGAATGATGGGGGTTGGAAGAGACCTTTAGAGATCATGCAGTCCAACCCCCCTGCAGAAGCAGGTTCACCTAGATCAGGTCACACAGGAATGTGTCCAGGTGGGTCTTGAAGCCCTCAAAGGAAGGAGCCTCCACACCCTCCCTGGGCAGCCTGGGCCAGTGCAGCTGCTTTTATTTTGAGGTGATTTCCTTTTTCCCCAAAAGATTAATGAGAGTAAATAAAAGACTTAGAGAGATGAAAGAAAACAAAGGAACAAATACTTTACATAAATGCTTTTGTTGCCTCCTTACGTTTGATTAAATACATTTCTATTTTTCTTTACTTTCACAGCTACTGTTGAGCTTACTGCTGGTATTGCTTTCACACATTCCTCACTAGGTAAGACAGAGGGAGCAGAACACTTGTGGTACAGTTTCCTAGTTCCCAAATAGTTCCTTTCAGCTACACTACCCACACAAGAAGAGTAAAGAAATTTTCTTATACGAGGCATTTTGTGAAAGTCATTCACAAATCTCATATGTTACATCAAATGTCTTCTGTTTTGGTATGGCTCCACTTAACAAGTGAAGCCATCAGAGCCTCCCTTTCCAACAGTAAGATTGACTGTCACGTCATTGCCACAATTCATCAGTTTGAAACCCTGCTTACCCTTCAATCAAACACTCTCATCCTTAGTCATTATTCTAAAGTGTCGTTAAGCAGGAGCATAATTTCAATACTCAATACTTCTTACACCATTATCTATGTTATCCAAGTGACCAAATAGATGAAAATAAGTTTGGCATTTACAAACCTCTGCACAGGAACAGAAAACAAAAGCATATCAAACCAGTCAGATCTGAAAATGAAACTCTAGGTGCTCTGAGAGCAGGTTTGGACTTAAATTAGCTAATTTAAACTACCATGCAAAAATATGTGGTTACATTCCATACTGCTTCAGTGTAGAATAGAAATGCTTTTTACAGGTAAGCAGATGGATGGGGACAGATCCCTTTTATTTGCACTGTCTCCATTTGGAAACTGGCCTGATAAATTTGGCTAACTTCCAGAATGTTAGACCAGTTAAACTGAGGATCCATGAAATCATCTCAGAGAAAATGCTTTTTAGAATGGAATACACTTCCAAACCAAGCAGTCACGGTGTTCTGGTACTCCTGGAGACTCTGACACACATCACAAAGTACCCCTTTGGAGTACTACTGTAACCCAAGGGGTTTTTCCTACAAATCCACATGCTGAACACTGCCAGAGGTCAAATGCAAAGGACAGCCATTTATTCTCATTTCAGCATTAAAAACAGAAAGAGTAAAGCTGATGTAATGTTATACATACCTGTCTAAATTTAGCTCTAGCCTCCTTTTCCTTCATTCTTCCATGTGCAACCAGATAGTCAAACACCTCTCCTGCAATTCAATAACAAGATGTGTTAATGCCAGTCTCAGAATCTTCATATTCTGCTCTAGCATTTGCCTACAGCAGCTTCATCAGAATGACTGTACTTCATGGTTATGGTTACAGGTCAGCTGAAGAGAACAAGGCACAACTTATGCAACTGCATAACTCTGGCAATTTGCTACATCATCATCTCATATGAGAAAAGACTTAAGGAATGATTGGATATAGGGAAAAATCCACATTTCCTTCCCATCATTTGTGACAGAAACTGAGCAGCATACTTCTGTTTTGTAATTACAAATGCCAAGTGCCTTTTCACAGACTTTCTCACAAGGGTTTCTTTTACCTCACCAAAAAAAGTGTTATATATGACAACACCTGGTATTGGTAAGCAGTCATACCAGCAGTAGAATTCTTCTTTACACATATGTGTATAATTGTTCTAGCTTTAACCTAGGCTTGGAAGACATACTCATAAGCAAGATCACAATAACGAGCACGGCAGGACAAACCATTAGGGCAAGTGCAAAGTTCTGCAAACGTGTCAGGACAGACTGAGGATTGACTTGCTGGAGAGCAGCTCTACAAAGAGAGACCTGGGAGTACTGGTTGATAATAAATTACATGAGCCAGTCCTCGTGGCCAAGAAGGCCAATGGCAGCCTGGGATGCATCAAGAAGAGTGTGGGCAGCAGGTCAAGGAGGTTCTGCTCCCCCTTTGCTCTGCCCTGCTGAGGCCTCATCTGGAGTCCTGTGCTCAGTTCTGGGCTCCTCAGCTTAAGAGGGACAGGGAACTGCTGGAGAGAGGCCAGTGCAGGGCCACCAAGATGATCAGGGGACTGAAGCATCTTCCTTCTGAGGAAAGGCTGCAGGACCTGGGGCTGTTTAGTCAGGAGAAGAGGAGACTGGGGGGAGACCTTATTAACAGTTACAAGTATTTAAAGGGTGTATGTCTGGAGGATGGGGTGACACTTTTTTTCTGTAGCATCCAGTGACAAGACAAGGGGTGATGGGATGAAGGTGGAACACAAAAAGTTCCACTTAAACACAAGGAAAAACTCTTTTAGTGCTGAGGTGAGGGAGCCCTGGCCCAGGCTGCCCAGGGAGGGTATGGAGGCTCCTTCTCTGGAGGTCTTCAAAATCCACCTGGACATGTTCCTGTGTGACCTGATCTAGGTGGGACCTGCTTTAGCAGGGGAGTTGGACTGGATGATTTCTACAAGTCCCTTCTAACCCCCACCATTCTGTGATATTGACATAAACCATCACACAATCATCTCGTCTGTGACATACACTGAGAAGGATTATTCCTGAACAAGCCCATTGTTTTATGGCTGTGTACAACTAAAGAAGATGATTAGTAAAGCAGGACACCTAAAGAGGTTGATTACTAAAGCAGTACTAAAGATCTGTTGTTTCTGGGCTTTTTCCCTTGAATCAATCCAGTCCTGTCCATCAATACAAACTATAACATTTGAGCTTTGGGTGCAGCCAACTGGTCAATGAAACACTGACTTGTGAGAACAGGAGAGATTTTCTTTATTAAAAGCCAATAGTCACATAGATAAAAACTACAAACACGGACTAGCATGCAGTTTAAGGAATTGTAAAAGCTTTAGAAGTGGATCAAATATCTAAATACTCTCTGATTAGGGAAAATTGGTTTGTTGACAGCCATCTCACAAGGGAAGAGTAGAGCAACTGATGGTTATTTTTGAGAAGAAGTAACTCAACCAAATTGGAATTAAAAAAAATAAATCTAGAGTCATACAGCAGGAAAAGCAACAACTGAGCAACTTGAACTAACATCAGTATTTTCTACAAAACAGCCTTACTTCCCTCTATGGTGTCTTAATACTTAATTGAGGTAACTCAGCTGTGTCTCACAGCTGTTGTTCCAAAGAACCAACCTGAACACTTCATCATTCAGATAAAATGATTCCAGGGAAAGAATTCTCCCCAGCTTATGCAAAGTGTTGCAGTTGTACCAAGGGTTTCTTTCATCCTGCAGCCACAGAGTTCACGTGCATCATCGACCACCAGTGTAACCATAAAGAAAAAGCATTGGAAACTGATGCCTTCAACTGAGAATAACAGCCATTCCTGTCTGGTACATGGCACAGGCAAAGGGTATCGCTCACAACCATTTAGATCAGTACAGTATCTTCCCATTACCTTAAGAAAGATCCCCACTGCTTTAGAAAACTGCTGGTCCTTCTACCTCCTAGAAGCCAATCACTAGATGGCAACAGGACTTCACTTTTAAGTCTAGTACCAGCAAACAACAGAGATGCCTCCACCAAACACCTGTACTAGCCAATACTTGAATAACATTTTTACCATCTTTGTTTCTGTTTAGGTAACATTTGGCTGAGCTTTAAGGGAGATGTTTTTCTCCCAAAAATGGGTAGAGAATTATTACTCTAGTCGCAGTCATTTGTTAAACTTCAGCTAATCTAATGCTAAAGTCAGAATTCAATGCTGATGTTCTCTGAAAAAGAAGTCTCTGTATCACCCTCCCTAAAGAAAAGTCTCAACTATTTGAGATTCCCAGCTGCTGATGCTAAAGGGTCACATTGCCAAAATGAGTGCTATTAGGTTTTAGCCACCAAGGAGTAACTTAAGCTGTAGTATCTTAATTCTAGCTCTGGTGAAAACATCTGACATTGCATGATGCGTGCTTCTTCCTCCTCATCCCCCTGCTGCAAGTAGGAATAAATATTCATGTTTCTCCTAAAGTGGCATAAAGCTAAGCCTAACAATTCTTGACAGTACAAGGTCTAGAACAATGATTGTGCCTCTGTACTTGGCACTGGTGAGGCTGCACCTTGAATACTGTGTTATGATTCTGGGGCCTCACTACAAGACAGATACTGAGGGGAGACCGTATTGCTCTCTACAACGCCCTGGAAGGAGGTTTTGGTGAAGAGAGTGTTGGTCTCTTCTCCCAGTAAACAGATGATGGGACAATGATGGACCTCTCTGGAGGTCTTCAAAACCCAGCTGGCCGTGTTCCTGTGTGACCTGATCTAGGTGGGAGCTGCTTCTGCAGTGGGGTTGGACTGGATGAGCTCTAAAGGTTCCTTTCAACCCCACCATTCTGTGATTCTATGACAAGAGTAAATGACCTCAAGTTGTTCCAGAAGACGTTTAGATTGGAGATTAGGAACAATTTCTTCACAGGAAGCATTACTGAGCCTTGCAACAGGCTGCCCACATAAGTGGTGGAGTCACGATCCCTGGAGGTATTTAAAAGACACGGAACTGTGGTGGGAAGGGACATGGTTTAGTGGTGGACTTGGAAGTGCTGGGTTAACAGCTGGACTCAATCTTAAAGATCTTTTCCAAACCAAATGAGTTTATGATTCTACTCTATATGTCAGATGTCATCAACATCTAAAAACCAGATGCTACAGTACTCATGCTTTTGAAAGCAACAGTTAAAAGAAATACAGAAATATTTTATCTGAGCATGTTTTTACCAAAGATCTTACACAAAATAGGACACCAGAGACAGGGAGCTGAATCCAGTGAATAGAGATGACTGGCATTTGTGTTGGAGAGGAACATTTAATGGCCAAATAAAGATTGCCATGAAATTTGAGTTGTGAAAACAAAGAAACTGTTAGTAAGTTGCAGGATGTTCAACAAGTTACAGTTATTACACTGATCAAAAAAAGTCCCAGAGACTATTACAGATTTTACTTAGTATTTTACACTACCACGACATTCACAATTGCTGAAAATCAGAAGCAAAACTTCAAAGAAAACCACTATTTGCCCCCTACTTGGGAATTTGTTAACATGTGTCACCACAGCAGAGAGGTACTTACCCCCACTTGCATATTCCATTATTAAATAGAGAGTTTTTTCAGTTTCAATGACTTCAAATAGCTTCACTAGAAAAGAAAGTCATTTATGAATCAGGTAAGTAGTTGCAGAATATTATGTTAACCTTACAGTGGATTCTAATAAGAACACAACCCCCTATTTGCATAAGAATCAGACTATTACTCTACAGAAGTCTCTCCTAGTGCCTAAATGGGAAACATTGTAATGCATTTGGTCAACTTTTCAAGAACATTTTCTCAAGAAACAGTATTTTTGCTTCTGTTACATGAGAAAAGCAACTAAATCCAGCAGGACTTCCAGAGATCTGAACATCAGCATATATAGTGGCTGATGAGTAACAATGCAGTATCATTTAAATACAGCAACCTGAACAATTTCTTGACCACTTCTTGGCTTTGGTAGACAATCATTTTTAAAAAGAGCTTGAATTCATTCAAAAATCAGTATTATACTCAAAAGGAACCAAATTATCAGTTTCCTACACAAGCAACACTTTTGTACAAAATGATCACAACATCCATTTGTTTGGTTTCTTTTTTATAAACACAGAGCTTTGAAAAAGTATTTATTCCTGCTACTTTACAGTAAAATGACCCCCTAGCACAGAATCACCTTTTAAACTCATTCCACAATTTCAACAGTGATAAAGTTAAAACTTCTCCAGAGTTGGAAGTGAGGTAAAAGTAACAAGGTACCTATGTTTGGATGATTTAAGATCTTCATTATTCTTACTTCTCTAAAGAGCTGAAATAAACAAAAAACATGAAATAAGTTAATGAAATAGGGTAAAACTCATTCTTCCTAAAGCCTGGTCATTTTTATCTACTTATTTATACAGAAGGGTAAATATTAGTGTTAGCATTTCAACAAAGTTCATGAAATAACCCTTCCAATAAGTGCTCAAGTGCCTGCTTCTTTTATCACTCCTCCCCAAACAAATCAACCTTCAGACACTTGACTGTCCAGTACATAGTTAAAGCAATAGAATTACTGTGCTACAACATGAACTCACAGGGAAAAAAACAGCACAAGAAATGTGTTATGCAACTACACCAGCAAGGAGCAAGTTTTAAGGAGAAATGGAGGGGGGCAAAGCTCCTCCTCAGCCCAACAGAAGCATTCCTGCAAGGCAACTGAGGCATGGCAGCATCTGGTCCTGGGTTTGTCACCACAGCTCCACTGACTCACTACCAGACATCCAGCCTCCAAGCCTGCTCTGCCAGTACAACATGCTGAACATGCTTGTCAAAATTTATAGGGCAGAACACAAACGGTGTTTTCCTGACCCCAGCAGAGAGAAGAAACACCGGGGTACAGCCTCCAAGGGATCAGCCTGCTCCCACCCTCCTCACATCCACCTTCCCACGCCACAGGATTTTATCACTTTCTTTCATAGAACATTGCTCTGACTGATGCACAAGGTCCACGAATAAACTGAAAAGAAATATCTCACAAACTCTCCTAAGTAAAACCATTCCACCTCTTAAGCTTCCCGTTGCAGCTCCCTTGCCCAGTGCAGCACATCTGCTTTGTCAGGATGGCTGGTGAGGGAGTACAACTGCCATTTCAAACTGCAGTGTGATGTTATAGCAACAGTGCTGCAGCCAGAGACCACATATTGATTATGAGGATCTTGTGTGTTGTGTGTCACAATCTCATGGGTTGGAAGTGACCTGGAAAGCTCATCCAGTCCAACGCCCCTGCCAGAGCAGGTCACACAGGCACTCGTCCAGGTGGGTTTGAATGTCTCCAGAGAAGGAGACTCCGCACCCCATCTGGGCAGCCCCTGCCAGTGCTCCCTCACCTCACACTGAAGCAGTTTTCCCTTGGGTTCCATTGGAACCTCTTCTGTCCCAGCTTGTACCTACTGCTCCTTGTCCTGTCATTGGCCATCACTGAGCACAGCCTGGCTCCAGCCTCCTCACACCCACCCTTTATGTACTTGTAAACATGAATGAGGTCACCCCTCAGCCTCCTCTTCTCCAAGCTACAGAGCCCCAGCTCCCTCAGCCTTTATCAGAAGAGAGATGCTCCACTCCATCTTTGTGGCTCTGTGCTGAACTCTGCCCCAACACTGATACCCATGTGAAGAAGAGTTTTGCTCAAGTAGATTTTCCAAAGAGTTCAGCTTTGCCTGTCACAGAGTAAACTCTGTCCTTCTGCAAGTGGACAATTATATGTGAATGTTTAACAAATAAAAACGAAAGCAAAGTCTATTATCAATCAACTGTTCATTATCAGTGCTGTACACTCTCCTGATGCACATAAAACTGTGTTAACACTCACAATGCCACGTGTATTGTTACTGCAATATAAAACATTGCTTTTAATGAAGCTGGTTAATAGCAGATGAAGTAGAAGTAGTCTTGCTGCTTTCTCCCAGAAAAGACTCAAGATAAAAAAATATTAAAAATCCCCCCCCGGTGTGCAAATCTTATTGTATTCAGAAGACTTAAAGAATTCTCTTTTTAGGCAGGTGTCAGGTGTGTTGCTGTTCTCTCTCTGCCGTTTCCCCCATGCCAGCCCACAATTCCAGAGGCTTGATGCTTCAAAAAGCAGGAGTAATCAAGAGGTTCTCTTATAAACCTAACACCAAGTTCCACAGGAATCTCAGTAACGTTAACACATCATATTTAACTTAAGGTAGAGAGACTGAAGCAGAATAAAAGCCCACAGCTCCACAGGAATGCAGACATGGGAGCAAAGAGTTTTGTAAATAAGAGATAACAGCATTTTTATTAACGGTAAGGAAGGAAAAAGTGCTGCTGCAAGA
Organism: Urocolius indicus; assembly: GCA_013401255.1. Taxonomy (NCBI): domain Eukaryota; kingdom Metazoa; phylum Chordata; class Aves; order Coliiformes; family Coliidae; genus Urocolius; species Urocolius indicus. Next base: position 184,270 of record WBNH01009714.1, read on the forward strand.
TCTGCCTCAGGTCAGATCAAGTGGAGAGATTTCATATGTCTACATGTATTACTAACAACTCCAAGTAGGTGGACTTGGTCAATAAAAGCTAAAACGGTGAAACCTAGGTAACAAACAGCAACCAACCAAAGAGTCAGCAAAACAGAATCCTTGTGCCTTTTGTCTTTAAGAGAAAGCTGGGGAGGGGATGTAAATAAAAAAGCAAATCACAGTTTTGAGACCAGTTGTTCCAACCATTCTCTTCTTTCTTATGTTTCTGTAAAGGATAAGATTTGGGGGGCAGTCCTCATTGTACTGTCCAACAGACTTTCTCCTCTGTGCAACAGCCATGACTGTGAATGACAAATACCTGAGCATGGAGTAAACCAAACAGTTTGCCAAATGTTTTTAATTCTCTTCTTATTATCCCGGCGTCCAGGCCTAATGCTTCACCAGATGACAAACTGCTCAAATGCAATCAGCATTGATTGATCAAGTAAATTTTTGGCCATGCAGAACAGAGTTTCAAGAACCATCCCTGTGTGCTTTCTTTTTCTTCCCCAGAGGGGTAACTAAATTGTCTGTTTTAAACAAAAACCTCACTATGTTATTTCCAGAGGTTTTTCATATCTAATAAGACAAGGCAGACTACTGCACCATCTCCCATCATCAAGAATTTAAAAGCAGCTGGAATCTACAGCTATTATGTATCTTAATTCAGTTCAGCTGAACTGGTGCATCCTCAATATTCCATCAATGCCTTTCAACACAGTTTATATCACTGAAAGCCTCTGGTCAGCTTTCAAAGTTTGGAAGACAGTTTGCCTAACTCATTCTCATTGATTGTTGATGCCTTCCACCCTCAATAATCTGTAGATAAAATCTATTGGGTCACACTCTCACCAAGGGCAACTCAGCTCCTGCACAGATGCAAGACCTTGGCTGTGATTCGGCTGACAGGCTATTTACCATCACCCACCTAAAAAAGCCAAAGACATGTTCAAAAGATCAAGTATGGGAATATAAGGAGACCTAGTCGGTGCCACTAAATAGGAACACTTGATCAAGGGCAATATAGAATAACACAGTAAAAGTTGAGGCTACAGTTCAGCATATCATTATGCACATTAATATATTCATTACTTTAATGAAGTATGCTGGCTTGGCTGGGGCTAGCTACTCCCTCCATTGTACACACTACACTTTGATGGTTTAATATGATAAAGTTGGGCTCATATCACATTTTGGGCAGCTCTAAGTATAACATTGGTCCACAGCATGACTACTCTGTGTTACTAACCTGAATCAAGCATGTCAAAAAGTAGCTTCTACATGGGCCATTTGTTGAAGTGAACCACTAAAAACAAGTTGTTTGGCTTTTTTTAAAAGACTGTTTTTGTCTCAGAGGAAATTAAAAGTAAAAATACTTGAGCATAGGTTACAGTCACCATCAAATTCTTTACGATAATTTTAGTTAGATAAGTGCACTTCAGCTTGTGCTCCCCTAGTCAGCTGAAATGTTATGTATGGCATTTTGATGCAGATAGCAACTTCCACCTAGATAACCTGCAAATGCTTAACTTGTTATTATGCCTTACAGTCCATTTCTGAGAGTAAAACACCACACAATGTTCACACAGTAGGTTGAAAAAAGGTTTCATTCTTTTCTGCTTAAAAGGATTTCATTTCCCCCCATATTATGTACATCACACAGTAAAATTCATTGCAAACAGCCAGGTATGATAAAAGTTCACACATCTGAGGTTCTCTGCAACAGGAATGCAGGAGAAAGGGTAAGATCACATGACAGAATGTGAAGGTTCTCGATACAGAAAAGATTAGTTTTAGGAACTTCCTTGTCATAATGAGACCATAAATGCAGACAAACTGAAAACTCTACTTATCAGTTTAATTTCTAATACCGAGATTAAAAGCTACTCCCAGCTTGCTGAACAGCTCATTTTTTGTCAACAGGAGCTCTACAAATATTTCTAGGCAAAGGCAAACATCCTTAGTCTGCCAAACAAATGGCTTTCAGCTTTGTTGTGGTCTGGTCCTTTGTAAGCCACGTTAGATACGGGGAATGAATTACATTTAATTAATGCTGCGAGACCAATAAAAGGAAAAGGGCCAACAAACCAGCAGAGGAAGCACAGACACGTACTAGGCAATAATCTTGATTCAATTTTACTTGAACTTTATTGTGCTGACACATCAAACCAACTAGGGAGTGGAAGGAAAGCAGGGCTCATCTTTCAAGCCATCTCTCTTTGAACACGGGAAAAGATGGATTAGAGTTGTTCCTGCATTAGCTAGTGCAAGAGTTTCAGTGACAAATCATATCAAAAATACCAATAAGAAGTGTGCTAAAAAGCAAGCCAGTATACTTGTCAGATGCAGAGCACCAACATATCTTGGCCTCCTTCCCTGCAAAAGCAGGGGGCTTCTCACGAGATGTCCCAAGCCAGTTCAAGCCTGACCTGGGTATTAGGCTCCTCCTGCAACTACCCAATGGAAAATGCCCTACATATAATTAAGAGCCTCAAGCAGGAAGCCTTTACACAATACAAGTTTGCCTCAAACAAACCACAACTTGAAAACAAGAAAAAACACCAACCCACTTACGATAAACAGAAAAAGCCTGAGCATTTTCAATTCCCATTCTTTCCTGGGAGTTTTAAAAACACTGATTGACTCAGGGTCAGAATGGACACGGTCCAGGTTAAAATGGATGTTTAAGAACTCTGAAGAGCTTTAACAAATTAAAAATGGTGCAAACAAGTGGTGAAGCATCTGCACATAATGAACAAAAATAGCTGGCTGAGGAGCCAAGTTCTAAAAAAAGGAAAATGAGAAGTGATTTAATGCTATTACATGGCTTGGTAAAAAAAAAATCCCTTTGTATATAATGGCATTGCTCATTCAAAAGGAAAAAAAAAAGCCCACAAACAAGATATTTTATTTTTTGGTCTAGGAGGAAATGAACTACTGTAGCATCAGCACTTGTTTCCAGTGAGACCTTCAGTGGAACTCTGTACACAAGCACAGTGATTATGACTAACACCACCAGCATGGGAAAAAAGCTTTAAGAATTCCCTTTCTTTCAAAGCAGGGAAGTACACTTACAGTTTCCTCTTCACTAACCAAGAGCAGCAGAGGAGCAAATGAAGTCCTAAAACAACAGTTAAAGAGTAGCTTGCATGTGGCTACCACAAACTTCCTCAGCAGCAGACAAGAAACTCGACTCCTCTGAAGAGCTGTGCTGCCGAACACCGCGCAGTCAGGACGGCAGCCGCCCGGAGCTCAGCGCGAGGGCATACCAAGAATTACTGCTCCAGAAAGCAAAGCAAGTGCTTAACAAGGTTAACTTCTCTCTGGCAGCTGAAGTATCGATGTGGAGGAGGCAATACAAAGAAATCAGACTTGGCAGACCTTAATCACCCTTTCTTTCCCCACCTAAGGATGACTAGGGTATGCAGCTCCACCGCAGCTGAGACACTACACCACACCCTGCTCTCTGCACGGCCCTTCCCACCATACCTCAAATATTTTATCGTTCTCTCCAGAAGTGCCAGACCAGAAGCACTTCCATCTCAGCTCCCCTTGCCATCTACGAATCCCGTGCACAGTTGGCTTCAGACACCAAGACCACGGCACTGCTGACAGTGCTGGGGGGAACAGGGGCAAGGGCTTACAACATAAAAGCCTTTACAAAGCTAAACAAGCAATTGATGTTGTGCATTCACTCTGCTTATTATAACAAGCAAGCATTTCATTCTAACAACATTAATTTCCATGTTTTAATTGAGAACACTGATGGATCTTGCTTTTTCTGTTTCCCTGCTCACAATATTAGAGAGCAGAGCACATTAGCAATCTCTCCCCCTCCCCCTAGATCTACCCTGCTACTTCCAGACTCCAGTTTAAGGAACCCAGAGGTCAACAAAACCAGTTTACAAATCTCAGTAAGCTGATTTTATAAACTGTAAATAAAAATGAAATGACAAGAGAGACGGAAACAAGATGGACACTGAGCAGGCTGAAATGCAGGAACCAAAGAGCCAACAAGCACACTTCCAGCCTTGACAATTGAACACCTCTGACTTGTAAAAGGTTGGCTTTGTACCTGAATATTAATATTGTGGCCCAATCTCAAGATAGCACCATTTCAAAGATAAAGATTTTACATTTTTGGCTGAAAAAAACAACCCCTCTACCTTTGTCTGACCATTCATCCCAAGCCTGGACCCCTTCCATTCATATGACACAGCTTTTCTTTCTCTTCCAAGCCCTTCAAGCATTTAACGGCATTTTCAGGTATTCCTGAAAATGACATTGCAAAGATCTGCTGCACAAATCAACTTTATCTAATCCATCATATCACCTAATTTTCATTTAATTTCCTCTCTGCTTACTCAATAATTGACAATCACCTCAGGGATTAAACTAAAACTAAACAATCTGAGAAAACTGGAACCACATTATCTACTTTTATACCCAGGCTACAGAGTCAGAAGCAAGTTGCTACCTGCTCAGATGACAGAGCTTTTTCTTCTGTTCTTTGCCTCTTAACCATACTGTGCAATTTCAGAACCCGTGTGTTTTTCCAGTTTACTTTTGCACCATTGATTTTGATAAAAACCATCTTGTCACACAGTTTTTTGTAGTATTTGCATAAAATCTCCATGGATGTAATTCTCCAGTTTACTCTGGTCATGCTGTTTCATTTTGTTTGCAGGTATGTTCTGGGTATTCTCTCAAACAGAAATATTGCAAGGAACTTTTTAATCAAAGTACTCTAAAGTAAACAAAAAAAGAGCCTTTGACTGCAGCACTTAAAAAGACAAGAGTTGGAAAAGTCCTAGGTAAAAGTGACATTTAAATGTACTTCCTGCAGGCACTCCAAAGCAGACTGGCTTGCTTGATCAAAGAGTAGGATTTATCACTACTTACTAAAATAGATAAGGGAATACAACTGTAACAGCACATGAAACATCTGAGGCTAGAGGGAAGAAACCAGAATAGCCATGCCCCAATTTGTTCCACAAAACTGCATCACCTTTGCTACTGCAAACCACATGGAAGGCATAGATACTGCTTGGTCTTCAGTCCAGAGGCAATTTTTTCCAAGGCCAGTTTAAGAGCAGAGAACATAAGCTTTGTATTTCTAAGTTTAACAGAGTGACCAGCACGAAGGAGACATTCGGGCATGACACCAAACCACGAACCTCCTCTCTACACAGTTAGCTATGCTTGGGAGAGAAAGGAAGTGGCTAATACCACTGTTTTCTCAGTTTACAGCTCCGTACGAGTTCATCTTGAAGAACTGCAGGGTTGTCAAAAATATCTGTTACAAAACTAGTTATTAAAGACAGCAGTCTGATATGTGCAATGTATGTAATGCATCAGATCCTCCAGCACAGGCAACTGGGGCTGAGGGAAGGAGATGGGGAAATTAAACAAGTCACAAAACAGTTGGAGGATGAAATGTAAAAACCTACCTTTTGTAGACTAGTTGGGTTCAACTGTGTTTTGTCAATTATTTTAATGGCAACCTAAAGGAAGAGTTCATAATCAGTATTTTCCACATGAACAATGCAGCATTATTACAAGATGGTCAAAATTCAGTAACAGAAAAACATGAAAATGACACAAAATTCACTCAAGTTTCTTTGGCAAAGTACGTACTTGTATTTAAAACCATTTGGAATTAGCAGCTAAAGTGTAACTTCCTTCTAACACAACAAACTAAACAGGAGAGTGGAAAAATCCCATGTATTTTAAGTGTATGAAGCTTAGAAGCTCTTTTGCTTGTCATTAAGACCATCACACTTATTACAGTGGAAGTTCCAACAGCAGACAGCGTCTCAACGGAGAGCACTGTGCCTACAGACATTGTTTTACATGGTATAATTACACAACAGATGACACAGTACTGACTGGGCACTGGCAGTTTGTGAAGATGACTCTAAAAAAACACAGATCTCGGAGCAAACTGAAAGCAGTTCCACGCAGATTTTGCAAGAACTAAGTTCACCTTTGGAAATTCACTGAATATCAATTTGCTCCCTGACAGACAGGAAAAGAACTATCGCTTGTGCATCAACGAAAACACACTGGCTGTTGTACAACAACTGGGGCAACATAGTTCCTTTACTGGTTCTCATCTTTTCAGTAAATACTGCACGGAAATATTGAGGAATTAAATTTTCACACAATAACCTAAAGAGGAATTCAGTAGCACAGTAGCCAGTCAGAACCTGAAGATCTGAGGGAATGAACAGGCAACAGAGACGACTTTCAGTGCAATGCAGTTTGGGTAGAGGAAGAGCAGAACAGGAATCTTTCTAGAATTACATGCCAATTGGTATTTTTCCTTTCTAAATTAGAGACTAAACATACCAGAAGAAACTCTACAGAAGCCAAGAAGATGGTGCCTCTCAAAAAGGCAAGATGCTGCAACCCAGTTGATTATAATATTTCACTGGTGCAAAGCAAGGGCTTTCAATTCCCCTTGCAGTTTTGGCTCACTTTGTGCTATCTTTGTCATCTCATTAACTTGAGGTTTGCAACATATGGAATAAAGAATATCTTACACCAAAGCAAATTTAAATCCCTACACTCAAGTGCAAAAACACATGGATGGATCATCTTGATGCAGAGGGTAAGAGGGGAACAGAGTGTTCGACACTTGGGTGCATCACACAATTACATGGTGGATATGGTGTTTTCTGAAACTGAAACTCAAGGTTTATTTTGAGCTTTTGTAGATGTGAGATGGGACAAGATGTCACCAAGAAGTCATCTAAGAATACTTTTGCTTTGGAGAGTATTTTCTTCTAAGGTATGCTACTGAAATGAAAGATTGCTATTTCCTGAGGCAAAATTCCATTGCAAAATCTTGTTTGGATTTTTTGAAGTGATTTCACAAGAGATAAAAACATTAGGCAATAGGTATTTTTATTTTAGCAGTTGTGTATGAAACCAAGAAAGACTTTTATCTCTACCTGCCTGTTGAATTATTGTCACAAAGGTAGTGAAGGTACTCCCTGCACTCTCTTACAAATCCATTCTGGATATAGAGTGACTACTGCCTTTGTCAAAAGCACATGTTAGTTGAAAGTCACTTGTGGTCCCAAGACTACCAATACCACAGCAGACAGCTGGTTGCCTGGTAAGTACATTCCTCTCAGGAAAAAGACGTATTTCTGTCCTGAGCTGTACCCTTCTGGTCAATCTGCGACAGACTTGCTTCAACCCATGAAGTCTTAAGGCATCTGGTTTCTACAAAACACAGCTCCCCTCTCTCACTGTGCACTGATGCCATGGGATCAGAAAGGTCTCAGACTGCCAAATAGCTTCAGCCCTGGAGATACAGGGAAGGTACACACTTCGGTTTCTGAAAGGCAGGCCTGTTCAGGGCACTAATTATAGCCTCAGCAGCAGGATGAATTTAGCAAATTCCTCTCCAAGTGAACACAGAGTACAATGTGTTAACACTGACTTTGAGAGCTTGAACCCATCAACACAACAGGGAGCAATTTCAGGTGCCTTGATAAGGTCTCTACATCGCGAGCAAAGGGAGCCTTCCCTCAAGAATAGTTCTGATGAGCCCGAGAAAGAAAGTCTTCTAATTTACTACACAGAGTTAATAAAGCATCAAATTGTATTCCAAGGGAGAAATTCTGCTCTCTGGACACAAAGTGAATCTGGAACAGCTTCAAGCACTGTATGCTATGGCCAACGTTGGAGGTAGATTTGCTGTCACCATTGACAGTAACATGACCTGAACCATTCCTGTTACATGACTTCAATGAAGGAGTTAAAGCAAACAGGAGTTGACACATTGAGCCAACTGGCCAAACTGCCACTATTCAGAATGTTTTCTCCCTCTTAAATTTCACTTTTTCCAAGGGAAGAACAGAAAGATGATGACAGTAGATTCCTTGGAGTCAGACTTGGATCCTGAAAGAATCCTGCCTCACTAGGAAACTTCAGCTTCCCAGCTATTAACTGAACACATGCCTTAAGTGAACAGAAGGATCCATAATATTTTTGGCTGTGATTCCAATCACCTCAGAAACAGCAAAAGGTAATCTTCTCTCAATTTTGGCAAGCAAGGAAAACTTGTCAGAGGAAACAACCTTTGATAAATTACAAGAGAAAATACACGGCATTAAGTTAAAGAATTAACAAAAGTAGATTTACAATGAAGATTCTTGGTTTCAAAAGGGCAAACAGGCTACAATCCTAGACAGAGGATCTCCAAGAAGTGTGTTTCCAAACACAAGCTCTACTCCAAGGAAGCTAACTCTCCCTTCACACCTTTGCTGCCACATACTCATTGGCAGGATAATTCAACCTCTTCAAGTTGGGCTGATGTTCTGGTCACTCCCTGAAGGACTAAACATTTCTGTAATGTGAGGTTGGGATCTCAACATACATTCTACACACATAGTAAAGATGGAAAAGAAAGTGTGTCCTGGAATTTAACTCCAGTTAAAAACACGAAAGCTGTATCTCAAGCAGCAGCAAAATTCACAGGGAAGGACTCCAGATATAAAGAGATGACTAGCTATCATAGAAGAATGCTTGAACAAACATACACTCCTCCCAAGAAGTGACAGAAAGGTGCTGATCTGCTGCATGATTTAGAAGTTAATCAGCAGAGAGACATGAAGAAGGAATTGCTATAAAGTGAAACTGAACCAGACACTTAAAAGAACATTAAGAACAGCCACATAGGTAACAAGTAGAAGATAAGTAGGGATCAAACACAGCAAGGATACAACAGAGACAAAAACTCATTTAAGCCTGACTCCCAAAACTAAGCCTTTAATTTTAGGGTTTGGTACTTAAGATGGAAAAAAAAAAAGAATAGGAACAAAGACAGGACAGCCAGCAGGAACGAGCGTGTAAAGCAGGAAATCACAAATCCAGGAAGATGAGTGCTGTCTGGCTGAGGCCAGACTGAGAACATTATCCTGGAATTCTTGAGTGGCAGGTTTAAATTTAAAAAAAAAGAAAGGGAAAAGAAAAAAAAAAAAAGAAAGCACCTTCTTGCAGCACAGATTTCCAACATCTATCAAGAACAAAATGGCAGCACAGGTTTGGAAATGATTTTCCTCCCCCTATTGGAGTCAGTTACCCCAAAATTCTTGAGCTCAAAACTTGCAGGGAAAAAAAAAACACTAGAGAAACAGAAGGGTTAAATGAAAGAGTTTCCTACAGTTAATTGTGCCTTATGGAAACACACAAGATACGACTATCTGGACTACTGTAAAGCCTCATCTAGGAGGATGCACATGAATTATTGCACTAGATAAGCTGAAATGTGCAAAGAGCTTTTTTTTTAATTAAAAAAAAAGCTAAAGAGATAGCAGGTTAGAAATAAGAGTTTTTCAAGGACAAGGCTTGAGATCAATCTTGTTTAATATCTGTATCAGTGGCCTTGACACAGGAAGTCAAACTGTAATGATTAAGCCTGTTGAAGGAGTTAAGTTCCATCAAATGCAATGGAAAATTGATATAAGCAACCTTGGAGATGAATTTAGCAAAGAAAGCGGAGTCAACAAAGTGCAAGGTGCTGCTGCTGATCACAACCGAAAAACATCACTGCAACAGCCACGGGAAAGCTTATCACAATCTAAAGGCTGATCAGATAAGTGTTTCTATAAGGGCAAGGGCAAATTAATGACACTGGGGAAAACTTATCCACGATATTGTGAACAACTGTGGTCACACGTATCTGAAATATGTAATTATTATCAACGCTGTGCAGCTCACCTAGCAAGAAGATGAGCTTTTACTCAGGACTCTTGCAAAGGAAAAAGCTTAAAATACCTCCAAGATATTACTCTAAAACTAGCTTAAGCATTCCCTTCAAAGGAATGTCACTCCAGGACCAATGGCCACATGCTGGAAAGCGTGTATGCTCCAAAGTGATTCTATGAACTCTGTTCCATGAGAGTTCAAGAAACTTTGTACTTCAGTCTTTCCAAATTTTGCGAAAGGTTTTACACTGTCACTTTGCTGAAATTTCAGACAAAAATAACGAACCAGAGGTCAAGGCACAGTTATGTGAAAGAAAATGTACTTCCATTTTTTCAAAGCAATGTGTGACAGGTGATGCCATCTCCAGTTTTTCTGCCTACAATAATAGCAAAGCACTAACCAAGTGCTTCCATATCCTGTTTTAAGGATCACTAAAAAGAGGAGGAAAATTAAGAGGAAAGCAATTAAAAACTTTGTCTACAGTCTTTCACAGCAAAGGACAGCTGATCATCATTAACTGTCAGCCTAAAAGAACCAAAGTGATGTCTCCTGTTCCTCATAGTGGTACTGAAGTCCATATTCACTCAGAAAGACATTCCCTTAAAGCAATGCAGTCAGCCACACAGCTTCCTTTGAAAGTGCTTGCCAGAATCAGCAAACATTTACCTCATTAGACAGGTTTGGCAAGAAAAGGTCAACGAGGTGTTTCTCTCTCTTTCAGTATGTAGAGTTACTATTAATAAAACAGCAAACAGGACTATAGCTCACCAAATCAGAACCATCATTAAGTGTAAGTTATTAATTACAATGAATGGCACGCACAAGCTACTTACAGAGTCAGAGTTAGACACTATGAAGAGATAAAAGAGAAAGCTTGTCTGTAGCACCCAGCACTGAGCAAGACACACAAACTGGCTGTGAACAAACTGGAGTGTTTTTCCAAGGCTTCCTGCACTGCAGACACTAGCAGAGCTCCTGGGAGACATATTGCTTTGGCAAGGAAACACTGCGTTGGGGCTACTCAGACCATCATCAAGACCTATTAGTGCTCACTCCTGACTTCCCCTCCAATACAGCCTTGCACTGTGCAGTGCAGAAACACTGTAAGTAAGCTTATTGAATGGCTATACAATGAGCCCTTTTTTTGGAATGAAGGATTTAGCAGAGAATTCTAAGCAGCAAACTTCAGACAGAGACCTTTTACAAGGAAACTTGTTTGATAGTCATTAAAAAAAACCTCACAGGTTTCCATTGCTGTTTTTTCATCATGAGTGGTAGTTTCTCTAGTAAAGGTGCTAAAGGTTCACAGACTCAGATGATGCTACTCTCAGAGAACATTCACACTTTAACTGCAATTCAGTATTGTTTAAACCCATATCACTTTACCTCTCTGCCAGTTAGGATGTGCCTTGCCAGCTTAACTTTCGCAAAGTTGCCCTTCCCAATCGTTTTAAGGAGCCTGTAGTTTCCAATATGCGGCTGCTCATCTGCGCAGGAAGCTATAGAGTTCCTGCAGCGAGCTCCAGAGCGCCCAGTTCGAGAGGAAACTTCCTGCCGTCCGTCTCCATGGGACGTGTGCTGCAACAGAAACATACACAGATAAGGAATCAAGGCAAAACACATCAACGAGGAGAAGCATATAAACATTCAGAAAACACGAGCGACTCCTTTGAAGAAACCTTCAAAGGATCCAACTCGAGCTTCACAATGAACTGTGCTGTGATAAGGACAATAAAGAGGTAACCAGCTCCTAACATTTCATCACCTGCTAAAGGCCAAGTGAGCTGAACTGGAGCAACAGTCGAGCATTTTAAAGTGATTTATGTGGACTGTCAAATCAGTTGTGGAAGGCAGAGGTGTTTGGTATTATTTCCCATTTGCATTACTGCACCTAACTAAAGCAGGAAAGCCTTTGGAAATGAGACACAAACAAAGCTCTTCCAAAAGCACACACAGTAAGATGTTCACCCTCACTGGCCAGTTTGATAATACTGATAAAAGCTGGGGGTTTTCCCTCTTGTACTAGACTCCTGTTCCTACAAAACCTCATGACTGAAAATACCCAGGATGGTCTGGAGAAATCCTGCCTAATGTATAGAAACCTCAGCCATAAGCTGGCTGAACACCACTTACAGAGATCTGAGATAGTGCCTGCAAAATCGAAGTCCCTTTCCCTCTGTTTCCCTGAACAGCTATTCACTGTGAAAATGAACGTGTCTCTCTCATACCTGTAACATTCTTTATTCAGTACATCACATGGTTAAGAGTATTTTTGCATTTCCTAACAGCCTGTTCATGAAAGAGTAGCTCCCCTCATGTCCCTTAGTTCTCAACCCATGGTTGAAATCCATATATCTACTTCTCTAAGTAGTTAGAATTGCTCAGTCTGCAAATGTGGACCAAACATCTGGCTCCACAGAAGACAACACAGTAAATTCACAATCATCCTCAAAAATCCCAGATGTTGCTCTTCTGCTAGTACTCTCTTGCTAGTGTTACTCTTACGAGGATGTGAGATCATTAACAACCATTGTAAAGACCCAAATGAACAAACCCACACTTGCATGACACTTGGCAAATTTCACACTCTGTTTAATAACCTGAGGTAACCTTGTGACCATATAGTCTGGCATCTGAAGTTTCTTGGTTTGTTAATTCCAGTGCAACAGCTGTGATCAAATTATTTTTAAACCCACATTCATTCGATTTAAGAAATATTACTGACTGAAGTCTATGGCAACTCTTGGAAAATTGTTTCAATAGTCACTGTTAAGAAACACACACACACATACTGTGGTACATATAATGTTTCAGTGTCATTCTGGCTTTAACTTCTTGTTTGTGCTTCCTGAATTGCTTCATTACTATGACCATATTATCCCTTCACTTTATTAAGCCATATATGTATACTGAGCTCCCTAAACTAGCTGCTGTAAGAATGATTAAAGACAAAGAAACAGTTATTATAGTTATTTTGAGAATCCTTTCCTATTTTTGCAAAACCTTATTTGTGAGGCTCTTGTCAGAGCTGGACATGTCATACGAACAGTAGATGCAGCAGGACTACACAGACTGCATCTGCTGTTCATCACTCCATTGATTTCACACGGACAGAACCTGCCTTCTTGGTAGAAGATCATTTGTGTTTGACCATCTAACGCTGAGCTTAACTCTTTTTAAAACTTCCCATTTCTTTACCATATATAATGACTTTCAGACCTGGTTCCTTACACGCATGATCTCACACTTGGCTGAAGTGAAACGCAGTTTCTTTACATGCAGGTTATTACACGTTCCTGATGACTGGCCCACCCTGCCCTATTTACTATTCCAGCAATCATTATCCTAGTTTGCAGCAGCAGCTGTATACAGTTCTTCCAAACCGCTCTATAACTGGCATAGGAATAAGCAGCACAGCCAGAACTAGATCCAGTAAAAAGCCAATGCTTGGTAACAATTCATTGTTCTCAACAATATCTCGAGACCTATAACAACCAGCTGAAGGAACTACTAAGGCCAGTGAAATCCTGCATCAACAATATCACTATTAATGCCAGGCTCAGGCTGGTTGTCCAGGACATCTTAATTACCCCTGATGTACAGGCACAGCCAACGTCCATCCTATCTACTTCTCTAAACTCTGACTTCTAACAAACCTTGCAGCATACAATGCAGAAAACTTATCTGTCAGCTCCTTTGGTACCTTCTAGTGTCAAATTATTCAGACCAGCTAGAAAAAAAAAGCAGCAAATGCTGATGGTAGATGCTAACATCCTCCTGTGTTGTGACTCCCAGTGATCAGGGACCACAATGTTCCCTACAGGGCCATGAGGACATTTCTTGGATTTATCAGAGGAAGGCTCACTTTCAGTTGAAGTACAGTATCCCCTGAATACAGCTGAACTACACTGAGTTAATAACCTACCTAACTTGGAAAATGCAGTGTACTGGAATTAATCAGCCTTTTCACACCTGGGCATGTGGCACCAGCGCACAGGCTGACAGCAGCAAGTGCCAGCCTGGCTCCAAGCAGGGCTTATTAGCTGAGGCTCTCTAGCAGACAGATTCAACTAGTAGGTTGCTTTCCAATCTACTTTCCACACAACTGACTCTGAAAACAAAGTATGTGCACCTGCACTGCCTTTTGCTTGAATTGAACTCTTGTTAGATCTGAGCTAGCTTCGGAGGCAGTTGAGATGTGGGCATCAGGTACCACATATTTCCAAACCAGAGACCCTGTGGATGAGATATTCAGAACTCATCTGACTCATCCTACTTCATATAAACAGTATTAGGTAAGATTCTATAATACTAATAAGTTCTACTCCACATAGTAAACCACCCCAGCTGATGTACCTTGAGAGCTTCACTGTCCTCTGATGAGGAATGACTCCTTGTGTCCTATAAATTTTGTCATGCTTTCTAGCTTTGCACTTAAAGGGTGGGATTAACAGCTGTGAACTTAGCTGGACTAGCATTGATAAATCTAACACAATCTCCTTGTACAGACCTTTTGCATTTCCACCCTAACACACATCATCTCTTTTCAAGAATCACAGAGTCATGATGGTTGGAAAAGACCTTTAAGATCATCAAGTCCAACCACTAACCTCACACTGCCAGGTGAAGAGCGTGACGAGTCCTCCCCATGAGAGGAAGCAACGGCAAAGACTATGTGTAATGAACTGACCATAACCCCATTCCTCTTCCCCCTGACCCTTTCCAGCTGTGCTTTTTGAATATCAAGCTACTTGTTCCTGAGCAGTTCAGTTCTCTCCAACTAACTTGTTCATAGCTACGTTTTGCTCTACAGAAATCAGTGTGTTTGCAACCAGATCTAATCTGGACTGTGTTTCACTTCACAAGTCTTTCCTCTGTCAAATACAGGATTATTACATTGAACACAACGCAAGCTTTCTAAAAACTGCACAAAAGAGCTTCCCAGTTTCAACATGGATTTTCTTTTGCTCATGGAAATGAAGAAGAGGGTTTGGTAGCATACAGGACTAAAAGGCATAAATTAAAAACTGAGTAAAAGTGTTTCTCCCACCCAAATCATTTTCAAGAAGCCGTGATAGGTCGATGGAAAGCTAAACAGTGTAGGCAAATAGCAAAAAATATAGATGGTCCAGGAAAAGTTCAAGTCATGCATTGGCTTGTGCAGCATTTGGCTGTACTCAGCTACTTCCCAGGGCAGTTTCCTCAGCAAACAGATTATCAGCTCTAATCTCAGTCCATAGAAATAGTAACAGCATCCTCTGATCTCTAAACCGAGACACAGGTCATTTGTCTTTTTCCAAGCAGGCCCTCTGCAGATTTTTGCTTCCCCCAAAGATTCTATTCAAGCCTCTCTCCTAGGCCCACATTTACATGCCTTCAAGAAGAAAGAAGGCATGTCTTAAACACCTAAGATTTAAAGCAAGTGTGTGTTTCTTTGTATTAAGTTTCCATTCACTGTGGTACGTAAGCTGTACCTCCCTGCACGTGCATTCTGTGTAAGGATAACACTTGTTCATGACGCTCACCATGTCTGAGAGACTCTCAAAATACCTGTCCTCACAAAGAAAGACCATTATACTGCAGATTGGGAATTGAAGCAAGGAGACTGGGTAATTTGTGAAGCTTCCTGTTAGCCAGAGTAACCCTTTCTTACGAAACATCTCCTGCAATCCACTCATGAGAAGTCTTCTCTTCCGTATCTTGGAATTTATCAGGTTCCATTTAAAATTCTTTTAAATACTTCTCAAGCCAGAGAGAAGACTTCTCAAAGAAAAAAAAAGCATTGTCCTTCCTCCAGCCCCACCCTGGTATTATTCAACCCAGAAGGAAACCGAGTAAAACATCTCCATTTGGGAGAGACCTTACTGGGAGGAAGAGACTGAGCCTAAGACCAACTATATTTGGAACACAACACAAAACCCACCTTTTCGCAAAAGCCTTCCCCCAATGATGAGCCGACATCCTTTCATAGCCAGACAATGATTAGCATGAAGAGAAAGAAAAAGAAAAGAAAAGAAAGTAAAAAGCAAATGAAGTATGAAGGTGCCAATAACTGAAATCTTTTTGGTAGATGTTAGAGAGATCTTCACATTCAAAGCATTAGAAACACATAGGGCAGAGGAAGATTAGTAGCATGCTTCTTGTGCTGCTTAAGAAGGTGTCAACAGCTGAGAAAAACCTGGAAGAGAAAGAATCTGATATTCATTTAAAAAAAAAGCTGAAAAACATTAAAGAATTAATTGCCCAAGACTTGCAAAAATCCATGTTTATTTACAGTAAGGAGGAAGCTTTCCTTCTAAACCAGGGAGGAACAATGGTACCAACATTTTTGCTCCAAAGTATTTATGTTATACAATAGTGAAAACTACTTTCCCATCAACTAAATGAACTAATCAAATGTAATCTTATTGAAGTCTCTAGCAACGTGCATTGCCTTATCTGTCACTCCTTCTCTGTACGAAATACTACAAGGTGATATTATAGAATTTCTTGGAAAGCTGTCAGAGCAGGAAGAATCCTGACAGCCTCATTTGATTCACCATTTTTAATTATAATAAGAAAAAAAGATGTATTTAAAGCCTATAACATTCCAGGACATGATGAACATTTAACACACTGCATTGCTTCGTTACCCTAATTTTGTATACAATATATAAATACATGGTAATTTCTGCCTGCCCACTCTTATTTCTATAAAAAACCTTACCAGGAAACATATCATGGGTTTTTAAAACACAAAAGTATTCTAAATTAAACACTCAAAGACTAATTTCACCGCAGCCCTTCCTAACAAGGCGTTGTATTTTCTTTCCCATTCCTCATTAACGTGTTCAAGAACAGACAGACTGCTGAGTGCCACTCGGTGTAAGAGGAAAAAAGGTTAGCCCTAAGGATATTCACAGAGCTGGCATCTTATTGCACAGATAGATCTGCAGAGCAAGACAGCAGGGCATCCTGCAAATGCTGACCAAGGAGTTCTACTGGAAAGTCAAAACACAGGCTTACATTTCTGGCAACCACCATGAGGCGTCACAGCAAACACTCAGCCACAATTGTCTATAACCAGCCACTGCTCTGGGAATCCCAAAGTCATCATATATGATACAGGAAAAGAATGTAGTATTTTAAAAGGTACCAGGTGAAGATGTTCTGTACTTTTCCTGATTTTACTTCCATCCTACCACCGACCAGGGCACAATCAGGACAGACCCAATACGTTCATGCTGATGTTTGCACAACCAACTCTTTGGCTCCAGCTCATATAATTAAAAGGCAGTTTTTAGACTAGCTTGCTACATAATCAATCTTAAGGGTGAACAGTCATGGCTTCCACCTCATGAAATTTTAAATGCTGTCCTACAAAGGAAAATGCTATCCAACAGGGCACTAAAGTTACCAATCCATGAAGGCAGATTTATTCACTCAAGTGTGCTCCAGCCCTACCATAATGGATGCTGTGATCGAACAGTACAAATGAGAGGGTCACAACTCAGCAAGGGAGACAAACAGATCTTTTAGAAGTACATTGCAACTGGTAAAGGAGTGAAAACACTAATTTGGATGCTTCCATTGCCAAAAGGTAAAGAATTCACTGTGCAATTCTCAGCCTCCCATAGTACTCATTCATTTAACTGGTATGACACTCAATCAAAACGAGTGGCTAGTTTAATTAGGTCATATTTGTCAAACAACCAGTTTAAAGGAAGAACCTGAAGAGTAAATACAGTCTTTAGCACACGTAGGTTATACCTCTTGACACACATTCCTAATTCTCCTTAATCTCTGCAGGGAAGGCAAAATGAAAAAAAAAACCAGGAGCAGCCATCAGGACAAGGCAGCTCCAACCATGCACAGCAATGCAACTCCCTGTAGGAGCAGCCTGATGGAGGTGGACAGTACAGACTGAATACAGATGACTTCTGCTTGGCAGAAGGAGCACTGTTACTCAATGCAACACTTGCACGCTCACAATTCTGACCACGGACCAGGGGTAGAAAAACTACGAACAACTCCACCATTGCCCTGAAGATCAGAGTGGGAGAGAGAGCTGACAGTAAGGCACTAACAGCCTTCAGCAACGGAAGGATGCTCCCAGGCTCTGGCTCGGGATTTCCTCCCATCTTATAACCACTACAGCCTCTGCTGATGTACTGGACATCATTTGGTTCACCCTCCACACAGCCTATGAAAGAGTGGATTCCACGATTAGCACTGAACAACACCACAGTGAAGAAATCCTGCTTATACAATCAAAAAGTCTAGTGCGGGTTAGAAAAGCTTTTTAAAAAGCTCTTTTGTTGCTTCACATTATCAAGATCTGACATTCATCATATCCTTCCAGCCAAAGTTTCTTTACTGCTGATTAAAATGGGTATTTATTGACATCAGCCTGGGGAATAATAGCTGAAGAGCCAACCATATTCTATTCTTCACCAACAATACTGCCAACTAAGTTGTTTCCAGAATCATCAGTGTCAGTAATTACATGCTAAACAAAAAACCCCCCTCACAGTTGGGTTTTCAAAGCCCACACTGAGCTTGCAGATAGAAAACTTTGTTTAGGTTTTAACCCTGCAGGAACAAATTTCATTTGAGAGATAATTTCTGTTTATATGTGTATATATATATATATATATACATACACAACACTCAGAGCTCAACGAGTTTTTACGGGCCAAGAATTCTTAACCCAAGGTTTTCATCCAGCAGACTGGCTGGAATGTTACCACAGATGTACTCAGTATCTTTCAGGATTATGGTTTAAGAGCACTATGCATCTATTCAGCATATGATCTATAGATTTTTAGTGGCAGACGATCTCCACCCTCAGCAGAACCAATCTTGATATACCATGAGCCTACAAAAAAAAAAAAAGCCCGGAGACCTCCATTTTTGATCTGGCTGATATCCATGAGGCAGCACTATTTGACTTAGAAGGGGAAGCTGCAGACACATGCTACTTACTGTATATCATCTGAAATGGAGATCTGAAGAGACAAATGCCTCCACTCTTAGAATTCCTTTGACCTGAGTCACCTGAGATGTGTAGTCAACAGGAATTGTAGTATTATATCAACACGAGTACATCTTTTGCCCAGAACTGAAATAGAGAATCGAGATTGCTACTTCTAAGGCCACCAATTTTAAGTTACATTCAGGGGTGCTAATAAAATACATGAACTAACTCTGACTTGTTCACTTCTGGAGCAAGGTCCTACAGCTTAGTTTTTCTGAGTTACTGAAATAATGTAAAAAGAGAAGGATGTTTGTTTCCAGACACACTTAGTGAAAGGTACACCACTGCAGTCACATAGCTCTGTTTGGAGCTGTGGCATAACCTGAGTTATCTTAGCCCTAGAGTGCTGTGACCGGCTTAAATCAAACCAAACCAAACCCAGTTTCTATCCTTCCTCACCTGAACCAGCCATTCCCACCCTCTCGTCTGTGTCAGTATTTGAAGCCACACAAGAGTGGCGACAAACACACTTTCCTTAAGCATTCATTTCAGAGAGCTGACCAGACTCGTTACACAGCCTCTCAGTAATTAAAGCACAGGTGGGCAGAGGCGGACGCCTCAGCAGCCTCCTCCGTTTGGGCTGCCAGTGAAACCCAACAGTTGAACATGGGTTGCTTCAGCAGAGCTGAAGAATGAAGCTTCTCACTTCAAAATGTGAAAATACCAGCAGTGGGTGACCCGTAACGTCACAACAACCTAACTGGGTGTTTTTGGAGGACAAACGGTACCAGACCTTTGGGGCATCCCAAGCAGGTGGGAATGTACAAAAAGCATTTTCCTGCTCTGTCAAAGTCTGCAATTAAAAAAACACATCCCAAATGAACTCTTGAACCGTATTTTATTTCTAGTATATTTTGCTACCTTCACCTAATTTAATTCAAGCCAGAGCATTTATGCTAACTGGTGAAAAATACAGGAGAATGCAGATGGTCCCTGTAGAAGAAAATCTACCACAAGCCTTGGCCACAGGCACGCCTTCCTCCCCAGCCCCTTCTTCACAAAAACCCACAGGATTTCACGCTGTGGAAGAAAGCATTCTGATTACAGATCTATTTGTAATAGGAGAAGACTGATAAATAATATATAGAATAATGTGAGTTTGCATCTCCTCTGCAAATGCTCTAATGCACTTCACAGCTCATTGGTAATAAACCAAGATGCACCACACTGACCTTTCACAGCACCTGAAAAGGACATTTTTGAACCTAACCCTGTCTTTACTAAGCCTTTTTAAAGAAGATACTTTTGCTGCACAGAATCCTTTTGTACAGGCTTGCAGAAGCACAGTTGCTGTCACACTGGCGTGTTTCAATAGCAGATTTTTCACGTTAGGCACAGTCATTGAGATAAGAGGATATTTTAGTCTCGCTTCTCCTCAAATTACTTTAATTTTTAATTCACATTAGACTGCAGAACCAACACATTCGAAACAGTTACCTTTTATTCCCCCCAAAAAAACCCACACAACCGTGCAAGGAACACAGAGATTCCAATTAAACCCTTTGGCCTAAGATTTTTTCTTTTGTATTTCATGCTCTTCATAAAAAACACCCCAAATCTATCGACCTCCACACCACCTGTATTTCCTTGTCTCTACCTACAGTTCACTGCCATCTTCCCACTCTTGGGGATTTTTTGTTTTAATGAATATCTGTCCTACTTCCCACAATCTTGTTCCCTCTGCTCTTATTCCTTTGTCACTGCTTGTCCTCTATCCTACCATAAGCACATTCCTCTATGCCTTCTCCTATCTTTTGTTTTCCACCATATACCTTACATTTCCATTGTTTCCACATTCTTTCCTCCTCCGTCTTCTCTCCCTCCTCATCGCTAGTAAAACAGATTTACTCATTCTTCTGTCACCTAAAGGTCTGTCTTCAGTCATTCTGCTGCCTGTTGCTTCCTCTCCCACACGCAAGGACATAATTCCAAAGAAGACAGAGCAGATCTAATCCCCTAACTCGCTTCTGTCCCCTAAGCAGCTGGCAGCCACTGCTGCACAAGACATGGCAGAGAGGAGCTGCTCTACCTTTGTGGTGAGAAGCCAGCTCATTGCAGGCCAACAGCCAGCTTCCAACTGTCCAAGTGTGAAGTTCCTATGATCACAGATCATCTGGGATGCCTTTCCTCTCAAAACCAGGTGACTCGGAGCCAAATTCTTTAATCTCAAAGGCACTGAAGGCTCGATAGCCGAGAGTGGCTTTGGGGGAAAGCCACTGTGACAGTATTTTCACTTCAGCAGCGTGTGTGTTGATAAGAGGTGCTATACACTGCCTTAAAAAATAAAAACCAAATCAAGTACTGACAATTAGACTTTTGTCTGTCGGAGAGGAGTTGCCAACCACTGAACGTGCTTCACTGCAAGCACAGACAATGATCATTTACGCTCCCCGTGGTTCCATTTTCAAAGCTGCAAGTGTAGGCACGGATGAGCTATGATCAGCACACCTCAACGAGGTGCAACACCACTCAAGCCTCCGTCAGCAGCGGAAACCTTCCAAGCACAGAGAAGGCAATAAGAGGGTCGGTCCACAACCACAGGCCCAAAGGCTAGCTGAATACTTTGGCACCTCATAAGCTTCTTCCCACTTGTGCTTCAGACTCCTAGAAATATTAACTAATTAGATTTCTCTTATGTGAAAGCGAATCAAGGGCTCCATTTACCCACCAACACAACACACCCGGCTTTGGGGTGGTAGAACATTTAGTTTAGGTCTCCAAATCCTCACATTTGGTATTAAAAAAAGAGGCACCTGGCATTCACAGCTGCAGGGGTCATTCAGACAGACTAAATGTCAGATTTAAATTTAGTTTTAAGCAAGGCTGAACAGAATGCATTTTGGTGAATTTCTAGATAGCCAAAGGACAGGCAGCTTCTGGAGGGGTATGGCGTTGTACTGGGGGGGACTGGTTCAATGGACTGAGGATTAATCACTCCCTCAGCTCAGACCACAGCAGTTGAAAAATATGCCTTAATCTAAACCCAAGGCGAATGATCTGCAAGCAAGACAATCCATGTATATTAAGTTACAAAGATTACTGAAGAGAAGCGTTGAGACCAATATTTTGAAGGGAGAACAAGGTGCCTTAAGTGGAAGACACGTAACTTCAAGCGCTAGAACACACAGTTTGTGAATAATGCGTTTCCTCGAGCACATACTAAGTCTTTCCACCATTAAGTCATCCACGGTAGAGTTTGAATTAATTAGAGAACCTGATCTGAAGACTTTGTGAAACGATTTGCCGGATGGCCTCCATACATACACACACACACACACACACACAGAGGAGCCTGAAAACCTCAGTCAGCTTTGTGCTCACAGACTAAAACAATTACCCAAATAAACTCTGTGTAGTATTTTGTAAGCTGTGCTACAACTTCAACTCTCTCCCCATGGCAGAGGAAGGGCCACATCATATTTTAATTATTTTCTTCCACAAGGCAGGAAGCTCATTGAGATTTTACAACCGAATAATGCTTACTTGGCTTTTTGCTCAACGCAGCCCTTAGCCTGCAGGTTGCACCTAGTGCTAAAATAAATAAAGATCACAGAAGTCAGAAGTGCCTATTATGTCAATAAAATCTAAATCCCTAGTAATGCAGTAATTGTTCCACGCAGCCTGTTTTCTAACGCTTTGTCTGGTCTTGTTTGAAACAATGGGGCTACCATCACTTTTCTTGGGACTATTTATGGGCTGGAACAATCCAACAGTTTTTTTTCCCACCCCCTTCCCCTTCTTGATCTTTAACTAAAGTTTCCACTTTTTATGGCAGTCCAAAAGATAAGAAGTCCTGACAAAATAAAGCCTCCTGTGTCAAGCTTAGCATCTGCCTTCTTACCGAATATCAGGCAGCCTTTACAGAAAGCCAAAGTTCACAGATCGACTCATTTTAGACTACAGTGACCAACAACTCCCTTCTGTTTATCACTTGGGGATGTGTCACAGCCTACGCAGAAAAACGGTTGGGCAGGATACAGGGGGATCGAGTGAGTTTCAAGGTAAAAGAAATACAGCTCCTATCTGCAGAAAGGGAGTCTCCTAGTGAGCTTCGTTTGTGGCTCTCTCTGCTCACGTGGTAGGACCACTTGGGTTTTTTTTCCTCCTTTCTTTCTTTTCTCCTCTAAGGTATGACCTGTGTGATTGTTAATGGTGCTTGGCTCAATCCTGTAAATAAAGTGTCAATTCCCAAACCCTGGCTTTGTTAAGGGGGGAAGGGGTGGGGAGAAGGAACAGGCTGCCTTTTAGATGACTGCAATAAAGAAACCCTTTCCGTGTCATCTGAACAGGTGACTAGTCTAAAACCCTTATCCATGGAGAACCCTGCAAATTAAGCAGGGAAAGAGGCCTTATTTATCTAGGTCACCTAAACCCACCCCTTACCAGAGCTGAATTATTGCCATCTGGTTACCAGAGGGTCCATTCGGTTGCTTTTAAGCACTAAGTCTGCACATCATCAGGAGAAGACAGCAACTCAGGAGGGTCCCCTTCCCTGCCGAGGACCTTCCCATCCCCGTTACCAACACAACAAACCCGACCTTCGGATAAAGCATTAGAGAGGAGGGGCACGGGGTTTAGGGGAGAGATGCTGACCCCTCCCCATCCAAAGAGACCCTGAGGTTGAGAGAGGGGGGGCACAGGGGTTAGGGGAGCGATGCCGACCCCTCACCATCCAAAGAGACCCTGAGGTTGAGAGAGGGGGGGCACAGGGGTTAGGGGAGCGATGCCGACCCCTCACCATCCAAAGAGACCCTGAGGTTGAGAGAGGGGGGGCACAGGGGTTAGGGGAGCGATGCCGACCCCTCACCATCCAAAGAGACCCTGAGGTTGAGAGAGGGGGGGCACAGGGGTTAGGGGAGCGATGCCGACCCCTCACCATCCAAAGAGACCCTGAGGTTGAGAGAGGGGGGGCACAGGGTTTATGGGGGAGAGATGCTGATCCCTCACCATCCAAAGAGACCCTGAGATAAAGC
>WBNH01009716.1:0-12236 GCA_013401255.1 Urocolius indicus
TTTCTTCTCCAAACTGAGTAGTCCTGTCTTTTGTCCCAGACTCTAAGTGGCAATTAAGCCCTCTCTGTCCCTAGGGAGTTCCAGGGTCTATGGTACTTCAGTTTGACAGCGGGCTCTTGTCCCTAGATGGGCCTAAACTCATTTAAACAAAAAGAATAAGGTCTTGCCTCATTAAAGCAATATATACACAGCAGTAGAAGATAAGTCTCTGAGGAAATCCATTCTTCTTAGGATTTTGCATGCACTGGGCTCAATACTACCTTGCATTTTGGAACACAGTAACACATACATTTATTACAACTTTGACTTTATTTCTAAACATTGCTTTTACCCTTTGAGGCAATAAGATAATATTTTTCATTCATATAATTAAGAACTTCAATGACATACCTATATATTACCTTTTTTTTAACCAAAAGATAAAAGTATGGATGGAAGACAAACAAATGAAAACCAAAGACCTAAACACACATTGACTTCGATAGACTCTTAGCTTATCAGAGATAAGGATTCCCAGAAAATTCAGGACCTGAATTTCATATTAGTCTCTCTTTCCAGATCAGATTTTCCAACAACTGAATTATTTGAATTTATTTAGTAACTGGGGAAACTGGGACCAGAAAAGACTAAACAGTGTATCCCTTGAAGCTGTACATCAAGACAAAAAGTCTGGACCTGCTTAAGGCATCCCAGTTGCTTACAACAGGAAGGCAGTATTTAATACAGTATCACACTCACCTCAGTGTTCTAAACTAAGTACGTATAGTAACACAAAACTTGAAGTGTTTTTGCTCCTCTTCAATATTCTTTAAAACAACTGCAGTATCTTAGAAATATTTCTTTTCCACTATCACTAGCTTTTCCTCTAATGTTTCAATTTATGCTCCACAGGTAAAGATACGTGATTTGTCACTTCATGGATTCAGCCCTCATCTCATACATGAGATTTCCAAACGGGCTTAACAAAATCGGAGCCATTAACATTAGTGTTGCAGGCAGCATTCAATCTATTTAATGGTTTGTTTCACTGATCTACAAGTTCATAAAATGAGAAAGTGAGTCAGACAGAATGATATGTACTACAGTATGTAACCCTATAAAGCCGTTCTCAGTGTGAAATGAGTCAGAACCAAAGGACAGTAAAACTCAACTTGTCTACTCAGCATTTTCAAGGCCAAAAATATTTTGGGCTAATCATCCTCTATGTTGATAAGTATCATTTAGTATCTTAATCTGTTTTTCCTTAGTTTGATTTGGAGTTTTTATGTCCTGGTATCACACATCAAAAGGTGTGCTCGTTTTCCAAGCAGACAGGAGAAAATGAAGCATTTCTGCTCAGTGCTCTTAAGGACATAATACTGTGCCTTTCTCAAGGAGAGTCATTACCCTCATGTCTTCCAGCACAATATCCAACAGATGTCTTCTTTTACATTACTGCTGCTGATGCTGTAGTTGTTCTGCTTGCTATTGATTTGTGAGAGTTAAGGACATTAAAAGCTGAAGCTCAAACTACCAGTACTCAGAGCTAGTCAGTGCATGGTTTGTAATTCAGGGACAGGTTAAAGTGAAAAAGATAAAGTGTGAGTAAGCAATTGTTCAGACTCTGAAACAGAGCACTGCATTAACAGCAGCTCCCCACAGAACCACAGAAAATGCACAATAACAGAAACCCATCTATACAAAAGGGCATGGCAATTACTACCTGCATGCATATTTCAAAATATGGACCTCTGCAGGTTATTTTGCTCTTCATTTGCATGGAATATTGTATGCCTGAGAGATCAAGCAACACATCAAGGAATGGTTTCTCAGAGCTTTCTGCAAGTACTTGAAAAGTCAAAGCTGTTAAGAAAAAAGGCTCTTTACCTTATGACATTCCTAGAATTTGCGTTTAATATACTCATTAGTATGCATGTAAAATACAGAAATGCTACTACACAGACACATTTTTGACAAGTGTCGAGTTACAGCCACAAGAAAGAAGATGAAAGCACACGAAGGACACAGCATAATTATATCTTACCCCTTTGAAAAAGAGAATCACTGTCAACTTCGAAACCATTCTGCCTCTACTTGTATACTGAAACCAACTGAACCATCACATTAGCTTGCAAAATTCCAAGGATCAATGGATATTCCACATTTACAATATATGGTCCTTTGACAAGGACGGGACAGCCAGTTCTTGTATACCAATTTGGGAAATAATGTTGCTTAGTCTGGTACAGTAAGTGTTACGGAACTAAATAATATATATTCGTTCACAATGAGATTATTTTGCTTACTGTCGCCTTATAACAATATTAACTCCCTCAATTATTACAAGCCTCACAGTTGTTACTGAGCAAATCTCTACTTTCCTTTCTGTGACATTGTACCTTGAGTCTATGAAGTCTTGAATATTTCTTACAAGATGCAAATCTTAAACACTGAGTACCTCCATTAAAACTTTTTTTGAGTGCCCTTATCAGAACATTAATCTCAGCTGCCTTCCTTTACAGTCACTACTGTTCAATCACATCTATGTGGTAATGATCTTCTTTAAAAAAAAAAAAAATACATACATATATACATGTGGACAATGATCAGGACAACAGACTGAAAATAAGCAACTAAGAGTCAAATCCCAGCTAATCTAGTTACTGTTTTGCTCCATGAACACTACTATATGATTTCTATGCTTTTTTTCTTCTTCCGTCCTGTGCAGATTTTAAAGGCCAGAGATTGCTGACACATTTAGATACAACCTTGACTCAAGTATTTCACACAACAAATTCTCTCCTGATAGAAAAATTAAAAACAAGATCCCAAAATAAAATCATAGAATTACAGAATGGTAGGGGTTAAAAGGGATCTTTAGAGATCACATAGTCCAACCCCCTGCTCAAGCAAGTTCACCTATATCAGGCTGCACAGTAATGCATTCAGGTGGGTTTTGAAAACCTCCAGAGAAGGAGAGTCCACAACATCCCTGGGCAACCTGTACCAGGGCTCCCTTACCCTCACAATAAAATAGTTTTTCCTTATGTTTAAGTGGAACTTTTTGTGTTCCAGCTATTGTCCTTTACCCCTTGTCCTATCACTGGACACTGCAGAAAACAGTGATGCCTCATTCTTTTGACATAGACGTTTTAAATACTTTTAAGTATTTAAAGAGGTCACCCCTCAGTCTCCTCCAGGCTAAACAGTCCCAGATCCTGCAGCCTTTCCTCCTATGAAAGATATTCCAGTCCCCTGATCATCTTGGTGGCTCTGTCCTGGACTCTCTCCAGCTCTCTATCCCTCTTGAGCTGGGGACTCCAGACCTGGACACAGGACTCCATATGAAGCCTCACCAGAGCAGAGCAGAGGGGGATCAGAACCTCCCTCGACCTGCTGGCCACACTCTTCTTGATGCCATTCAGGATGCCATTGGCCTTCTTGGTCACAAGGGCACATTGCTGGCTCATGGTTAGTTTGTTATCAACCAGGATTCCTAGGTCTCTCTGCAGAGCTGCTCTCCAGCAGGTCAATCCCCAGCCTGTACTGGTGCATGGGGTTGTTCCTCCCCAGGTACAGGACTTTGCAATTATCCTTGTTGAGGGGTTTCTTATCCACGTGTGGCATACAGTATGCTAGATATGCTATAAATCTTTCTTGAATTCTATTTTTCAGCCACCAATGTACAAACAGAGCTTTCTAAGCTGTGTGAGCAATAGAAAAATCCTTTTCCTCTCTATGAATGTGGAACAAAGTTGTGTCCTGTTACCTAAGCAAAGAAAATCACTCCCAAATATACTACTGCCATGTAATTTTGTAGAGACTAAAGCAGCAAAGGAATGGTGCTAGTCTCAGTTAGTTCTGTAGCATTACTGAGGTGTGTCTTCTGAATTTATCTGTTTCTACAGAAAAGATAGTCTTGTAGCTGTATTAAGGTTAACAAAATGCTTGAAATGCATTTGAAATAATATTTTTTCTTCTGAAAGAAGTGAGATCGATGCTTTATTTGGAGACAATTCACCATAAAGGCACTGTTCAGGAAATCCAGAGTTCTCAATCTTCACAGTCAAATCCCCTTGCCTTCTCAATCCATAAATAGCCAGACCAATACTCCTAGCACTTCTTTGGTGAGACAAACACAGTGATCACCTAAAATAGAGCTCCAAAAACCAAACAAGTCCCAGACTGCAACAATCACAAGTCAGGAGGTCCTGAACCCTGGCAATGCTTTGGCCACAATGCTGCTCCCATTGGCCAAGATGCTGCACTCCACTTGTGCTACTGCCATTGCAGAAAGACTCAGAAACAGGGCTTACACCTGCCTTCCTTTCATGAGAAGGGGTTCTCATTTTTCCTCCATCTCCTCAGCTTCCTCCCAGAAAATAAATTCAGACTTCCTTGGAAGAAGACTGCTATGAAGTATAGCTTCAATGACATGACCCTACCAGAGTAATCCTGTGAATTCAGATGTGCAACAGACACACAGAAAGATCCAAATACTACTTAATAAGCTAAAAACTCTGTAGTGTAAATGGGATGTGTGAGATTAGATGCTTCTAGGCCCACCTAAGATAAAGACTTCAAAGAGGTTCAACACACATTTGTGTCAGGAAATAAAAAAAAGGCCTGAGCCCATTCCTGAGCAATGCTGTATCTACATTAAGATACCATTTTGATCTAACATAAATAGCACTCTCCCAAACAGTCCAAGTATAGTCCAAAGAAGAATACAAGTTGGGAATTATTGACAACACACAGTATGTATGAGACCACCCTATTTGATGGATGAAGCAGAAGAGAGTTTTAAACCTCTAGAAACATTCTATGCCTTTCTCTAAGTGTCCAAGAATATAACCTAACCCTATCTGCTTTGATGGCATACTGTTAAGTTTCAAGCACTACTGTGCTTTTCCCAAGAACTAAATGACATTACATAGTACATGCAAACCACACAGTGTGCCTACTCTCCAGAGAGACTACTTAAGAGGTAATACAGAATTATTTCTGATTACGTAAAGTACAGTGGAACAGATGAGTCAGTTATGTGAAATACATGCAAGTATTGCAACTGGTTAAATAGTTTTTCAACTAATTGTACCAATTTTGTTAATGTAGGACACAAAAAAGCCTGCTATTTGGCCAGTTCTAATTATTTAGGCTTGGTGCCATGAAACAATATTGATGGAACAGAAAACAATTTTTGACATTCTGTCTGAAAAATGTATTAACAGGTTTGTGACAGCTCTTGTGATTTTGCTCTTGTCTGGATTGGAAAATGAGATGATGACTGAAAATATGTTATCAAACTTAAAAAACAAAACTACAAACTAAAACCCACTCATCTAAAGACATTACTTTAAACATTACATCTGAGACTTTTTCCTAGTAAGCTGAGCTTGCTTACACCAAATGGATTCTTACCAATTGCTTCCCAGTGTTTTAGTAATGAGGAAAACAAGACAGCAAGTTACATTCTCACACTATTTAGTTCATCTCAATTTATCACATATTTCAATAGAACAAAATCTCTTTCAAACTCTGTTCAAAGCTCTGACATTTACACTAAAAAAGAATTTCCCAGATTTTTAAGGGAATCTAACGTGTATCATTAAATATTTTTGACAGCATATATATTCTTTTGACCACAAATGTATGTATATGTGTAGATATACATTGTAGGATAGATACATCCCAGAAATATAATAAAAAGAAATGTACTATTTTATAATGACATCTGTTCTAAGAAGAAATAATTCTGTAAATTCACCAGGTATATTTAAAAACAATACAATCCTTGCTTATTGTAGGTTAGGAGTCTGAATAGCTTTATCATCTCACCTTCATTGTCGCAGTCTTGCAATGAAAGCCATATTTGATCTACCAGATCAACTCCTTTTACTTCACCATGAACTGGAATGGAATGCATTACCATTAATGCAATTGTCAAGAGTTTGTTTTGCAATTGCCAATTCTACTTTTTTTTTAATATCTGTATTTCTTCATCAATTGATTTATTTTCCATCCTACTCTGCAGGAGAGAAAACATCCATTTTGATACTTCTAGATTATTCCCAGTTCACATTTTTCAGTTAACACTATAGAACATGATGAGAGTTGTCTCTGTGTTTTAGAGCTAGAGAAATATGCATGGCTTAAAAACATTCATGAAAAAGTAACAGAGTGCTTTCTGATAAGCAGTGAGGATATATTCTTCAGTCACCAGCCAAATTCTTCTTCATTTATATCCTTGGCCTGCAAAGACATACTTAATGTGCACCAAGCTTTCACTGAAGTCAAGGTCATCCTGCATGGGAGTAGTTTTTTTCTCAGGGTTTATTGGTTTTGTTTGGGGTTTTTGTTTTTGCTGGGGACCATATACAGACAAAAAACCCAATTCGTTAGCAGCAAAGTCAGTAATCCACTGCATTAAGGAATCCTCAAAAGACCTAGCATCAAATAGCTTGTTCTGCACCTGACCTATACCTTACTCCTGGTACTGAAATTAACCTCTAATCAACTGGCATTACCTAAAGTTTCTGCAAAATGCTGTCTGTTACGCCAGAGACCTCCTCGCTGCTCGCTCATTCTTTCCTGTATGGCAGGATGTAGCAACGTAGCAAACCCAAGACGTTTCCAAGTCTCCTACTGTTTTAGCCCAAAGTAGTTCAGTATAAGGTATCACAAGGAACATAAAAGATATGCAAATTCGAGCCTTTCTGTCCTGTGGTTTCAGATATCAGTGCTAAGTATTCTCTGCAACATGGAAAAATGAACTTGACATGCAAAAGCAAAAGATCTGTGGCCAGTAGACCTGGACACACATTATCAATTCAATGTAGAGACAAATATGTAAAAATGAAAAACATACAAAGGCAAATCCCAGCCAAAGTTCAGTGTTCAACTTAAATCATCTACTTAAGTTATACCACTTGAAAAATTTGTGTAGTCACACATTTATGTTCATAAGTATACAGAAATTCCCTCCAACATATTTCACATGAGTCATTGAACAGCTTTTTCTTTGGAAATTATATTAAGTTACTAGTCACACACACACACAAACAACAGATTTTTCTATTACAAGTATTTTATGAATAGTATAAAATTAATAGAATACATACAAAACTGGTTTCAGTTACATTTGATGTGATATCAGCAGAATGAGCAAAGTGAACTGTAGGCCTTTGATTGATTTGTGATTACAGCCAACAGCAAATTTAGATCCTTTATGTTCAACAAGTATAACTGATTGTGTTCGTAATAATCTAGAACAAAGATGACCTCCTGGAGCTTGCTCCTGAAATTATTATGGCAACTCCAAATTTTTTCACCTTTGCCCTGTCCAGATATTCC
The DNA here is from genome assembly GCA_013401255.1 of Urocolius indicus. Classification (NCBI taxonomy): domain Eukaryota; kingdom Metazoa; phylum Chordata; class Aves; order Coliiformes; family Coliidae; genus Urocolius; species Urocolius indicus. The sequence goes on from WBNH01009716.1 coordinate 7,333, forward strand.
CTATAGATCAGCAGATGGAAGAGAGGATGCCTAAATTTTTGGGTTTTTCATCCAACATAATATTTATACTGGATCAACTCTTTTTAGCTCCTACAAATAAATCCAACTCATTCTATTCAAAATAACAGATCTTAAATATCACTTTTAATCTCTAGAATTTAAATTTCAAAAAGAGATCTTATTCAGCAATCTGATGTCTATGTGAAAACTGAAGCATGTCAGTAAAGACAGGCAGTCTTGCATGCCTCTTGCAAGCATCAAACCTGTACTTTAGCAGCCTATTCAGAAAGAAAAAGCTTGGCTGAGAGAATACTCTAACAGGAATACAAACAAAAGATATTAAGATATTGTTCTGCATTTGTAAGTGATTTCTTATGATAGTTCTCAAAATAGGAAAGCTATTTTACAGGGACAAAAGCTTCCACTCCCATTAGAGGAACAGGTTTCCTTTCCTGCAATTAAAATACTGAATCTGCTACTCCCTTTAGGATTTACCATATAACTTCAGGAAGGGAGGTTACCTATTGAGTATATAACAAGTTAACTTAGTCTACACTGAACTGACTTCTAAATAAATGAAAAAAATGTACCAAAAAAGTACACACACACAGGAAAATTATTTTTTAAATCATACCTGGAAGATAAATCACTGAAACACAAGAAGAAGTATCACCACCCTTACAGTGCAAACATCTCTTTTTTTACAAAGACAGAAAATTTTCTTAAATTCAAGTCTGAGATATGCTCTACCACTCTTTCACAACTTTTCTGCCCGTAATGCAACCATAGGATTAATGGGGATAGGAAGTGAAGGGGAAAGTCCCTTTTATAACTGACATGAAGCTGTTCAAGAGCACAACATCCCTGTCCTTGGATCAAAGGAAAGGCAAAGTCCTCTCCTGTAATCATATGGCTTTCTGTCTGACGATGCTAAGGGTTATTGATCACAACCTCGATTAAACTGGTAAATAAATCCTCCAAAACACTCCTATGGTTGGGTAAGGGTTGTGAGAAGGACAGAGACCAAGCAGCAGTTGTGACCTTGAAAGGAAAAAGGATTGATCAGATTTTGCCTTGTGAAAGGAAGGAGGAGAAACTGAAACCTACCATCCTGAATCATTAATGAGCTACCACAGCACAGTCCTAACTCCACTTTTTCACATATGCAAGTAGTTTTTTCTTTAGACTTTGTCAAAAACAGCATATTTACTAGTTATAAATGAAAAAAACCTACAAATTTATTCAAGACAATTACAAAGCACCTCTAGACAACAACTCAACTCTAGATCTTTCCTAGGACTGAAAAGCCTTTGAGTGCACATTCTATCAGAAATACCCATTTTGTCCTAAAAGGGGAGAAGGGCTTTGTTTTTTGTTTTTTTCTTGTTTTTTTTTTTAACATAGAATAGAATGAAATAGAATTATGTGAAAAGTTGTCATTTGTATGGTAGGAAAAATTCAAAGAACTGCTTTTTTGCATTGAGTAGCACTAAATTGATGTAAAAGCATAAATGGGGAGCAGAAAGCCAACCATTAGATGAGACATAGCAAGATGTATGATAATTTTCTCCTACTTATCTTACATTGCACTACATCCTCTTTCTCAGTGATTTGCCTCCTCAATACATCCTTCAGATTTTCTTCTGAAGTCTCCTCTCCTGCAAATCGTCTTCCATAGGTGCTGTGCTGCTTACCACAAGACAAAGAAAGCCTCCTTTTTCTGTCTTGGCTCATCTAGCAGTCCTAACACACATCATTCTCAAACTATTAATGTATTTCTACAGAGAAGTCATAACTTAGGTTATAAAACTACTTTTCTGACTTCAAAATGACTTTACTAAACAAATCAACCATGGTAAAATAATGGAGACTTATTAAGTTGAGACAACTTCAAGACAACTTCAAGAAACCCACCCAACAGCCAAAGGATTGACTGTTGGCATCTCCTTTTAGACAGATGCTGCTCACAAAAGAAAGGTATACTAACAAAGTGCAAATATGAGAACACTTTTCTATTTGCTGTTAGTGACAGGAAGGAATAAATGCAACACTGCTGTTCCCACTGCCAAGAAGCAGTGCTTTGCCAGAGGCTATAGGCTATATTTGCCCAAAGAAGGGCTCAGTGCTGTCAAAGACACCGAGTTCACACTTGTAGGAAGTTGGCTACTTTGAAAATATCCATGTGATTAGTTTTCCTTTTAATTACTAATACTTCCATTGTCCATAGATTAGAAACCATTCTTAGAATGTCTTTTTCAAGGACAGTACGGTAACATTCACAAAGGCAAGAGTTACCACTACTGCAATTAAATTCAGGTACCTTCTATAGTAATAGGATTAAAAAAATCTACTGGAGTTAACAGTGTTGCTTCTATATTTAATGGTTACTAAATTAATATCCTTAAAAAAAATCCTAACCATTGTCTTACACAAAATGTATATAGGTGGTTAAAAATTCCATACTGCGAAAGTACAATCAAAATAGTATCTCTTTTGCTCTAAACTCTGAAATGTAACAGTTCTGTTCACTATGCAAATTTACATTTTTGTATGCTAGCAAAAAAACCAAAAAACCAAAAAATCCAAAAATTAAAAGATTACAGATAAGGAACAAGCAAGCTAGGCAGAATAAATCAGAAAGGTATGAGCTGTTACAGGCTATACATGGACCAAGTGCAAACCTACCCTGTAACAACTACAAAATGATGCCTCTTCTTCAGTGTTAGTCCAAAACTGCAGTATGACTGCACAATAACTTTAGCAAGAATCTGGTGACAGACAGTTTTACATCAGGAGTTCCATGGTGCTACACAAGAAAATAAGAATTCATGTTATTGTTCAGTTTTTCACTCTATTGTCTCTTCCATAAGACACAGGTAATGAACAATAAGATGTTTCACTGCTATGAATTGGGCAAAATCTAAATGTCATACTCAAAGGTCTACAAGACCCATAAATTAATTATTTCTGATAAAAACAGAAAAGCAATTAGATAAATCAAAAGATTATTATTAAATGCATTCTTCCCTTTGCATTTCAAAGGGTTACAAAACTTCCCACTTCTGGTTACATTGTTATGTTCAGTCTCATAGTCTTCCACAGACTTTATACAAAATCAAGGAGGAGCAAAATGCAGTGCAACGTTACGGTGAAAAAAAAAGTTTACAATCTTGTCTGTAACTACCAGAGCCTCCTAACATCAGAGACGATGTGTAATGAGCTTTTGAAAAATGAGCTGCATACAATCCTGTGTGTAAGTCTGTAATTTACAGTCCAAGGGCAAAATTCTCATTTTCCATGTACACTGCAAATGTATTATCTGTGGAGTCTATCACAGTGCTTATTCTACACTGACTGGTAGCTCCTATTTCCATCAGTGGTTTTTCTAGTGCTGAAAAAGCAATAAGACAAGGCAGCCAAGCTAGGGCAAGGAATTTTGCTCACTGTTGGCCGAATCCTGCAGCATGCAGCGCCCATCACCATGTCAAAAGCAGTCATCCTTCTGATCTAACAGAGCTCATCTATGGTTTTAACCATCTGTTTCAGTGTACAAAATTATTTGCACACAGTGAGTGGGAAAGGCACACACGGAAATTCACTATATTCCTTGAAATACCCAGAGAAAGTCTGTTACTGCGTTCTTAGATGTGCTCACATTCAGTCTTGTGACAACACATGACCAGCAAAGGTCAGATTAAGGAAACCTTTTACAACAGAGTTTGGGGCTAAGGGCCAATCTGAGTGCCACTGTGCAGAGCTTTGCAAATTAGTTTTCACACCTTGCTCCGTTTTTGATTCTGAAGTGGATGTGGTGTAAGAAGCGTATTTCTTGGCCCTGATTGTCCCATTTTCAGTGTTGCTGGTCTGGCCTTTGTTCATCCCAAGGCAAAGTTTAAATACTTGATTTTTTTTTCTTTTTTTTTTTCTTTTTGGTTTTGTTTTGGTTTTGTGATTGCAGGTCACTGTTATTAGCTAAGGAGCAGGACATCTCTCACAACAGAAGCACAGATTTCTTCCCCTGGTCCCATGACATTGTTTTGAAACATAGACACCTTCTAGTATCAAAGTCCAGCCTCACAACCAAACAATACCACTGACTGCAAGATTTCAAGTTGATAGCTCTTAAGAGAGCTCTTAAGAGAGACAAAACTGGTTTCTCAAGCTTTCACTCTGCTGTTACAGAGCTCAGAGCTGCTCCTTGCCCCAGTTACGGTGACTGGACTAACTCTGGCAATCTTTGCAAGATATCTATAAAGCATGCACTGCCAATACTGGCCTGGCCTAGAATAAACTCTTCCATTATTGCTCTGTGATCATCCAGCCTTTCTCTCACTTCAGCAGTGTTCACGAGAGATGGCACTCCTCGCAGTTCTCAATCCCTCCCTTCACTGCCTCTTCTCTTGACTTCATCGGAGAAGGTTACCAAATCATACTCTTTTTTTCTTTCTTGACTTTTCCGCTGACTTTTTTGCTCCCTTCCATGAGAGTGAGGACCACCATTTCAAAGATGGGTTGGGACCTCTCCCAAATTAACATAAAATCGTGCTACTGTTTCTGTCACCCTTCCAACTTCTAGAAGTTAGTCTCACCTTTCTCATCATAATTAACTATTGCACCTTCAATTCCAGCAACTATTCCACAATGTTGGGCTCCTATCTTAATGCCTTTCTACACTGCTCTTTCTGCTGAAAATGTAATCATGTTTTCCAGTACAAAACTGGAAAAGGGTGTGATTTTTTCCACCTTTGGCTTGCTTTCCATCCGTTATGGCAATGTTTTTCCTTTTCCCACATTTCTTTCTCTTTCCCCATCACAGTTTAAGAAATTTCCTACCTGCTCACCTCTTCTACTCACTTGGACCTGGAGATCTCCCCTCCTAGTTTCCCTTACCTCTTTTTCCTACA
>WBNH01009716.1:12258-46644 GCA_013401255.1 Urocolius indicus
CCCCCCCCCGCACCACTAGCTTCTCACTTAACCCAGCTTCTCCCAGAACAAAAGCGGGCTTTGATCTTGCCTTTCTTAGAAACAAAGAAGTAATCCCATTTGTCTCTCAAACTGCTACCTGTATACCTGTAGTTCTCACTGAGCTCACTGAATGAATTGCAAGAGGTTGACCTGGTCTTATTGTTGGACTGTCTCCTCTGGCTACAATCTCGATGGCCTCCAAGATCTTACTCAGTGTAGTCTTGACACATAATTGTTTTTTGCTGTTATGCTTAAATAACACATCATTCATTTCCATGCTAAGAGTTTTGCATGACTTAAGGTTCAGAGGTAGTTGTTCAATCCAAGCTGCCACATTACATTTCTTCACAAAATTATCCTTGAATGCCTTACAATCAAACTCAGAAAAGAAGAAAGCATAATATTCTTCACAAAGAAGCAGTGAAGGTGCTGCTAGTACAAGGAACCTCCAACCACCTATACTACTGCTGAAGATGAAAACCTACACAAAGCATTACAAAACATTATTTTGCAGAAGAGGAAAACCAAGTCTCCTCAGTCAGGTAAGTGTTGCAGGAATTATGAAAAATCATACAAAATTAACTTTTCTTATTTTTCAGTCTTTAACATTTTGGACATATTTTACATAATTAGTAATCCCTTTTAGTGAAATTAAACAACAGAAACATGACACAGCTACAATCACATTTCAAAGGGTGAATCATAAGCAATGAAGCACTGAAGTATTTAGAAAATTGACATATTTGTTTTTTAAGTGACTAAACTCTGGCTATACTGGACAAATAAAGATATTTGACCATAAAGTTCTGTTAAACAAAGCAGAAAGCTATTTTGAGTACCATTAAGGAAGATATTTATCTGCCTATAGCTGACATGCTACACACCAAGCCAGGAATGCGTAAGTATACATGAACACCTACATGAATATACTTCAACCAATCAGTCTCTGTAGAAAGGATTCATCAACTCAAGTTACAACCTATGTGCACACCTACCACTAGACACAGGCAGTTTTCTTATTTGCATCAGTAAAATACTTTTGCTGTATCTTTTTTGCTTTCTACACACACTAGCCAATGCAGTCCAGTACATCTGAAGTGCAGCTACAGGTACTTTGTGGAATTTTGCTCTTTCATAATATTTTTGTAGGTAAGACTCACCTAGGAGAATCAGTCCTGGTCCATATCCTGTCCACAGTAGGTTCAGGAGAGACCTTATTAGCTATGGCTCTTTGCTGTTACCTTTTTTTAAGTTCTGCCATGTCGGCTGGAGGCAGTATTCCAGCAAAAAACTGATATTTCATCCCATATTTAAGAAGCTATTTAAGAACCATTCAAAGGTGGTTCCCTCATCCACAGCCCAGTGTGTTACAGTGCCAAGGTTAATTGAGGAGGTAAAGGCCATGATTAAGTTCCACCTATTCTCTGGGAGGATTTATTTTCTCATGTTACTATAAAGATACTTTCCTAGATGCACATGGAAGCTGACACAGCCAACCACAGTACCTCCACCTGCTGCACTTCTCTCCCCAAAGAAATGCTAATCCCCATCAATCTATATGAGTCCAATTCTCATCTACACTCATTAACTGGCAGGGTAGTATAAAGGGGCCATTGTACAAAAAAGGAGTCAGGCTCACTGACTTTTTTTTTTCTTTATGAAGAATGTCATCAGCATACCAACATCTTTAGACACCAATGAGCCATACTGCACAGCCCAGTTTCTCCTTCCCCTTCCAAAATCCCCCCACTTAGCAAGAACACTACTTCAGTTTTACACATTAAGACAGCTTTTTGACTAGTTAACATTAACAACCACTGAATTCTCCACTGTAGCTGAGCTGCTGCTTCTTTTTCCTGTCACACAGAGGCAAAAGAAATTGGTGTCAAAGTTGTTGAACTGAAAGAAAACATTTCAATGTAAGCATTTCCATGATAATGTTCACTGTCCTGAGTGCATTTTCAGGATTGTAACAGAGGAGAAAGGTTATCAGTAGTCAGCTGCAATGGAAAGAGCTAGAAAAAGAGTATCTAACTAGCTAACTCTGAAGCATTTAATAAAGTAAAGTTGAAGTAAACTTGGTATTTAGGACAGTTGGAGAAGGCACCACGAAACTCTCAGAAGCTCTATGCCTTGTACTTTCAAGTAATAAATGACAGGAATTAATTTAGTATGCACAAATTATCGGAGCTGATGGCAAAGAGACCACTGTTCCAAGGCCAGCTGGTGTACACCACAGTGCAAACAAACATCCTTTTTGTACAGGTAATGGTCAGTAAGCACAGTGCTCAGCTTTATGCAGTCAAAGCACTTGTTTGTAGAAGCATAACTTGTACTTAGCAAAACTGTTTTCCTGCTGCTGGGAGCAAGTCACAATTTGCAAAAGTTACCATCACTGCAGTAGGTGATGTCATTATGATTAATAGTGAACATCTATTGTGGCACGAACAGTTTTCAGTAGGTCACAGTCAATTGCATAATGACTACAAACACACATTAGGAATCTCTCTCACTTTGGCACCATCAGGGTGCAACTGTCAGCCTAGGCCACACTGTGCTGGATTGCTGCCATAGAAAGAAGGTTCAGGAAAGAACAATAAAACAGTTTCATCCTTCTCCAACAAATATCAACTTCCTTACTGTTCAAATTTGGCATATTTGGGTCTGAACCATGCAACTGGACAGATGCTTCTAGTCCCTGTGAGAACACACAGACTCTGACCTGAGTTCAGGAACTGTCCAAGCACATCAAAAGAAAAAGCAGGGGTTCAAACTATCTAAGTCTGCCTTTGCCCTCTGGACTGTATGGTCCAACAGCTTGCAATCATAAACGCTCAGTTTCTCTGTTGGTTTGCTATCTTAGTCCTCTAGTTTATGACACACAGCCTATGAGCACATGCCATGTGCAAAACCCTTGCCTGCTCTGCCAAGGGGCAAAAGGATGAAAGTTTCTTCTAGTTCTTCTGCAATCATACTAGATCATCTGGTGAATTGCACCCTAAATCAACTTTAACAAATTCCAAACTATTACTTTGCTAAACTAAAGCTATGTCTATTTATTTTATACTCTTCTTTACCAAAGCAGAGAATGCTTAAAAGGCAGAGACAAGGAAACTTTCTCTCCTTGCCAGCCTTCCTGTGTGTAGCACGCGCAGAACATTAGAACAGCTATGTTGGTCCAATCAAATGAATATCTACTGCCCTGCCCCTGATGGACTAGAAGTATCTGCCTGAGGGATCATGTAAGCACAGAGCAAGCACATTGTCACACTCATCCAGAATACCTTTGCAGTCATGTTCCAGAGGTGACGCCTTTGTGCTTAATAACTGTATAGCTCAAACTCACAGTCTCTGGGCAGGGAACAGGCCCTGTGCCACTGATCAAGCTCACAATCTGCACCCACAGGGTACCTGGGGTTTACTGTGCAACTGGCAGGTTACATGACTTCTGATGGCAACAGAACAGCCTGCACTAATGTTTGCCTGGAGCATGAAGGCAACGGCCATTGCACAAGCAGCTGCAATGTGTGCACCAGTTTCAGGCACCATAAGAAGCAATTGCAACAGGTGTCTATCTGGAAAGATGGCACCCAGAAGCACAGAAAAAAAAAAAATAGCAGAATAGGCTATCTACTGCTCTCGAAAGTGACTGAGGGCTGTGAAAGCTCATGGGAAACTTCCAAGGGGATGGCAATGGGCAAAAATCTATCCGTTTTAATTTGGCTCTCAAGCAGCTACAGTGTGAGAAACATTCAACAAATGAGCAACTGTATCAGAGCCAGGTGAAGACCCGAAACATGGGCTGCTGTGCATATATCCCCACATGCCAAAGGAAAACAACAGATAACAATGCAGGTCTGGAGGTGGGACAGAACACTGCAGTGGCTCTCTCCAAAAAAAAAAAAAAAGTCAAGAAATTCTAGTTCAGACACTACTGTGGAAATAAGAATATTTCTGAAAGGTAAAACTCTGCTGCTGCCTATTCCTATGAATTACAGAAATGTATCTTTTTGAAAAGACACAAACATAGATTAGGTCACAAATCTTTCTTTGAAGTCCTTCAGTAATAAAAGTTTCAGCTGTGGCCAAGAGCTCCTGTGCTTGAGCACTCCAAGGTGAAACAAAAGGTCACTGCTTTTTAAGGAGTGTCCTCTCTACGTTTGAATCACTCACATCTTCCAACCAAAACCAAAGTTAAAATTTCCCCTATTTTACAAGGCCTATAGAGTACATCTATTTGTGGGGGTGGCCATGTCAAACAAGGAAGCAAATTCATGAATACAGGCACTCCTCACAAGGGTTATAAAGGAACTCCTCCAGAATGGATGCTTCCATGTACTCTCTGCAGAGGAGTTGTGGCAGTGCAGAGATTGTGTCTCGACCATAGGCTACCACTTGTTAGTCCATGAGGATGATGCATTTAAAATCCAAAAAGGATCTTATGGAAAAGATCAGAGTTCTTAGATGTGCCTTCTCTATATCATCATACCATCGATGCCTAGAGTTGGTAAGATGGCAAAATGCTCGTAGAGGGAGAAGGATCCCAGGTCATACTGGCTGACCAGCTGCCAGGAAAAGTGAAGCTTCACAACAAATATGTTGTCACCTATCAATGACGCAAGAAGGACATTTCAGAGACATTTCTTGCATTACCACATTTTGTGCTACAGGGCATTCAGCTATACTGGGCAACTGAAGAAATGCATTAATCTTTAATACTAAGAATAAAAATTACCTAGCATAAATAATAGTTATTAAACAGTATATCCATGTTACTTCATTATAAAGGACCCTGTTACCTTGCTTCCAACACATTTTTAGGCTTTTTAAAGAAGTTACAAAAAAAAAACAAACAACAACAAAAAATATTCTCAATTCCATCTTAATTTTAAAAAAAGAATCTCAAAAAAGTATGATTGATATAATCTTTCAAGATCTGGTTTGTCATTTCAATACTGGAAGTGCTATCAGTTCCTCCTGGTTTCTCAGATTGGCAAAATGAACAACATTAAATGAAACAAAACAGGGCAAAGACAAATAAGAGAATGACAGACTCTTGTTTACAAAGGCAATTTGTATTTATGTAGGATACTGAACAGATGTGTTAGGAGAAAATCGGACTTGAAGGCAGTAAAAAAAGCTACTTCACAATAGAGACTATTCCCATTTCACCTCATCACTTGTTTATGGGAGAAAAAAAGAGCATTATTTATAATATATTATTCTGATCATTACACTGGATTACCATCTGGTATCAGGACTGATGTAGCCCTAATATTTTAAGTAAATAAATGTGAAAGACTGAAACTGTGGTCTCTGTGAGAGGGACTGGCACACGTGCATCACACCAGTGGGAAGCACTGGGGAGGTATACTATCTCCAGGAAGAGAACAACTCAGAACTGCTATGAGTCACTTGGAAAAGGTGTGTTCAGCTATCCATAAAGAAAATATCTTGGGGAATTCACAGGCTGCAGTGGTCAGGGTGTGTTAACAGCTAATATGCAAAGCTGCTGTCAGGTTATAGATATCCTGGGAGGTGATAAACATGTACTGGGAGGTGTGTGTGAAACAGATATAAAAAGGACATATGCATTCAAATAAAACAATCTATTTTAAGTTTTTCTCAGAAATTAAATAAAGCCTAAAGTGTTCATTTTACTAGATATGCAAGCAACTTGGCTACCTTTTGTCTTAATTTTTCTTAATTCCTGTGAACTTTTCTATTTCCTCATTTATCCCTAAGCAGCAACAGCACTTCCACAATAGCTTTACAGCACTTGTTCATTCTGAAATGACATAAACCTGGCAAAAGAAAAATCTATAATTTATGCTTTCTCCACATATTCAGATCAAAAGAGCATAATGCCATGAGACTGTACAAACAAAACACAGGCATCTTTGCCTTAAAGATGCATTAAAGGAAGCTGCTGATAAAAGTCTACTCCTGTGTGCTTTTGCGAAATCAGGCAAGAAAGAACAAGCAGTTTGCTTGATTTGAAGAAAGTTCAAATAAGTATCAGAAAACTTTAAAAATCATATTCAATCTCTGAGCAATTTTTGTTTGTCGTGCTATTTTAGAAGCACATATTTGCCTGGAACATATTTAAATTAATCTTCATTTTTTGTGATTCCATCTATGCTACTTTAAAAGACATGGCTCTACTGCAAGAAGTAAAATGACAACAGCTGTGAGGAGAGCTACATACAGCGCAGTGCTGTGTGCCAGCCAGGCTCTGAGCCCATGGAGAATCTTACCCTGTTGTGCAAAATTCAATACTGAATGCTTTTACAGGAATAGAACAAAAAAGGACACTCCAACTGTACTAAGATCTCAGCATCTGCTAACAGTAGCTAACATGGCAAGGCATTTGAAAATGAATTTTATGAAGCAGAGTGGTTGCATTATCTACTGTTCAGGACAAGCATAGGATTTTTCCCAAGCTCAGAGAAAAAAATAAAAAAGAAGAAATCAATACAACTTCGTCAGAGGAAGAATTCTACATGAGTCTTTGAAAGCTGAGGAATGCAAACAGAAGGAAATTCACATGAAATCCAACAAATATTGTAAAAGGAGCAGAGCAAAGTCCTAAGCAATATATATTTGTAATCCCCAGCAGTGTTATTCGACTTAGAATCACATATCTGAGACAAATAATTTCCTTGGAAAAGATGTCACTGCACAGTGAATAGCATGCAGTCTACTGTAACCTTTCAGTACTTTCTTGTCTTCGCAATTAAGCCAGTTTTCAAAGGCAACACAGAACAACTCAGAAAATATCTTTATCCACACACCAGTTTGCTGCTCCTCTGCAGCGTGAGTCAATGTGCCTAGTGTCAGGACAATCAGTAGTGGGCATAAACTGAAATAAAGGAAAATTTCTTTACATGTAAGGAAAAAAAATGGTACTGAAAAGGTGATTGATCACTGATACACATATAGGAATATAACTCTAGCTGATCACAGCCCTGAGCAACCTGCAGTAGCTCAACCTGCTTTGAGCAGTGTTGGACTAGACACTGAGTGCCTGCCAGCTTCAGCTCTTCTGTGGTGGGTCAGTACAAGCTGGACTAGACTCCAGAAGCAGCCTCTAACAGTGCCTCTGCTAGCATCCCCTTCTGTGTTTGCTCTCTTCCTAGCTGGAGACCATACAATGGATGTCATCTCTACCCAGAATACCTGCTATTTATCTACTATTCATGTTCCCATCTACATTGTTTAAGAGTTGCTTGGGTTCTGGCATGTAGTTTCCTAGTATCATCTAGCCTCAAAATTTCCTCAAATGGCGATCACAACCAAGCATGCATGTACTTTGTAGTAAATGGTGCTTAAAGCATTGGAGAACTGGGGCCCCTCAAAAATAAACCAATGTCATGGTTTAGCAAGGAGCAGCTTTTGCTTGGTAACAGGGGGAGCAAGTTGCACTGAAGACCCCATAAAGAGTTCTTGGACTCTCCCCCAGCTCTTGGGTTCAGACCCACCTGAAGACCAGTTGGGCCAATCTGGCACTTCTGTGCATTACTATTTAAGGACAGGAATTTGAAGTGCTTAGGGAGAAGTATAAGAGCAATACAAGATGGAGACAACCACGTAGGCCCTGCAGTCAGAGAAGGAGGAAGGAAGGAGAAGCACTAGACCAGAGATCCCTCTGGAACCCATGGTGAGAATGCAGGCTGTACCCCTGCAGCCCATGGAGGGCAATGGCAGGACTGAGCAACACCAGCAGCTCCATGTAAGTGCACCCAGATGGGCACAGACTGTGTGAGGAGGTGGCCATGGCACAGGTCATGCTGGAGAGCCTGCAGGCCACAGAGCAGACCCTCATGAGAGACAGAGAGGAGCTGCAGCCTTTGGGAAGAATGCACGTCGGAGCAGCCCGTGCAGGGCTGACGTGTGTGAGGTATCCCATGGAGGAGCAGGGAGGACCAGCACAGAAGCCATCTGCCCTGAGGAGAGGCAAACGGCAGAAACCGTCGAGAACAGACTGACTGAAACCCCCATTCCCTGCCACCCAGAGCCACTCAGCAGGCGAGGAGATGAAGACACCAGGATCAGGGCTCTGGGCTCAGGAGGAGGGGAAGGGTGAGGAGAAGGTAGTCTAAATGGGCTGGTTGTGCTCTTCATCATTGTACAACTCTGTGTTGTTTTGTGCTGGCTATGTTTTGGGGCTTTATCGTTATGCTTTAGTTGGTGTTGGATTAAATTATTTTCTGTTTTCTTCCCCAATTCGAGTAGCTTGGTCTGTTTTGTCCTGGACCATAAGCAGCAATTAAGCTCTCCCTGCCCTTTGGCAATTCTCAGGTCTTTGGTACTTGAGGCTAATCATGGTCTTTTGTTCACTGATGGGCCTAAACCATCACAATTGATAAATAACATAGGCTGGCTTTGCTATTCTTTGCTCCTTTTCCTTCCTATTCACTCTCCACACCTGAATACTTCTATTTTTGTGTCTGAACTCACTCTGATTATAGGTAAACATTTAAGTATTTTGACTCCTCCTTCTCTCCCACCTCCCATTCCTCTAGTGTACTTTACTTCCTCCTATGCCCAGTCTCACTTCTCTCTAAAATTCTTTGTGGGTCTCCTGGTTTTGTGTGGAGCTATCTGGTAATGGGGAAGGGGCGGTAAAGATGATTCCTGTGGTAAGCTCCTCAAAACTCTCTGCAGCTCTGAGTCAGATCCACTCATGGGGCTGAGCCAATTAGGTGCCTCCACGACCAGTTTTTAAGTGATCTTCAAAAATGACCTGCCTGGGGCAGTGACTATGCCCAGAAGAGGCCACGTCCCATGGGAAGGACTCTGTATTTCCAAAAGCTATAACTGTTGGGAAGAACCCACACCAAATAAGTTCTTTAAGGACTGTGTCTCCTGGGAGGTACCCGACATTGGAGAAGGGCAAGAATGCAAGGAGTTGTCCTCCTCTGAGAAGAGATGAAATGGCAGGGACAATCTGTGAGAAACTGACCACATTCCCTATTCCCTGCCCCCCTGAGTCATTGAGGGAGGAGGAGGTAGAGATATCAGGAGCAGTGAGCTGGGCCCAGGAATAAAGGAGGGATGAGGGAGAGAGATCTTAAAGACATAGTTATCTTTTTTCTCATAATTCTGCTCTGCTTTTGCTTTTTGTTCTGTTCTGTTTTTTTTCTTACTTTTCCTGTCTATGTTGAGTACTGGAGTCTGCTTTGCCTAGAACTGTAATTGGCAGTGAGCCCTTCCTGCTCTCGTCTCAATCCACAACATCTTTGGCTATCTTTTTTCCTCCCATCTCACTGAGGCATCTACCATCCTAACGAGGGTGGAGTGGATGGGGGGCACCAAGCAAGTGACTGTGGTGGAGCTTCATTGCTGGCTGGGCAAAATCATGATAATGGGCTAAACCTCAACTTGCCCTCACAGATTAACGCAGCCCCAAAACAGCATGACCTATACATGGGCAAAGTCCATAAAAAAGCTGATAAGTGTTCACCCTTTACACATAAGAAACTAAAAGAGAAACTCTAGGCTGTGTAAAATACAGACTTGTGGAGTAAAGTCTTGTAAAGCAAATGTGAGTGTAGTCTGAACTCACTGTTGTGTCTCTGCTGTTTACGCCTTTAAGACTTTCTTATTCTGCCACTATTTTGATCTATGAGCTATGCTACTCCTGTGCACCTTGGCACATATTAAGGTATAGTCCTGGCAGTTCACCTCATTTACACTTTATCCACTACCCATAATTACCCATTATCCTAATTTCTCTTCAGTCTTTCCATTTTACCTCCAAGCTGTCCTCTACTCAGCATCTCCCTACCTCTCCATCTCACTTGACACACACCACACACATGCACTCCTTCATTCCATTCTCTTGAGGGGAAGGGAAGTACAATACAACAGGTACTTGTTTAACCTTGCTTTCCATTTATTTTTACTAGTATAATTTCCCTGTGTTAATAATATCTGTCAATATAGCAGTCTGAATCACAAGAAGCTCTCAACAAATTGAAAACTCCTTTTCTGCCTCAGTCATTATAAATGAGTTAGAATTTTGCAACCAAAGGAGACCATAGTTAAATGCAACATTCATCAAAAATTCCCCAGCTTCAGATTTGAGATGTCTTCCTAAATCCTTTGTTATCCATGGGACACATCATCATTAGTTTGTTCCTACTACAGAATCAGAGCTTCATTCCTGTCTTACATCTTACACTTTAGGATCAGACTCAGGAAAACTAGTAGCAGATAGAACAAGAAAGCTGAGATTGAGAGACTAAATTTTATATAAATAAGAATGAAAAGCTAAAAATGCCTAACAGTATGTTTTGATAGGATGCCATGGCCCAAAACAATGCTTTAAGAGACATCTCTTTTCTTTATCAGAACATAAGAAAATGGTGGCTTAAATATTTAAATATTTTTTTAAATCTTTACACGAAATTACTTTAACGGATCAATTCATAAGAACTCTCATTCTTTGAAGTACTTACAGCAATCTGATTCTCCAGAGTAAGTTATCTAGAAGCACTAACAGCTGCATCTTCCAAATGCTCACATGATAAATAAATACTACTGCTCCCATTATACAAGCGATGTACTCGAGACCTACAATTTGTATGATTTGCCCACAACTGCAGGGACTGGAATGTCAATGTTAAACAACAAAAATAGCTTCTTATGTGTAGTTCAGATGAGCAATATCATCATTGCCTTTACATATCTTCTCAGTAAAAATACCGCAGATTTGAGCACATTCATTTTTTTTTCCATATCTTATCTTACAGCAATGACTCACATGAATTAATCTCTCTTTTATACTCTGCTCATTGACTAAGTAATGAAATGTTCTGAAGACATTAAAGGATCGACACCCACAGAATCGGCATTTGGGTAGGTACAACACAGCACAAAATCAATTCTATAGGTACAAGTGGAAACTCAAGAAGTTCAGGATTTCAGTGACTTGATGAAGGTCAAGCTACAAACTCATCTTCTCAACTATGTGGCAAACAAGGCAAAATTGTCCAGGAAGTCCTCAATGCAAGATTATTCCAGACCAATCATATTTGTCCAACTGCAAGGCTTTGCTGAAGATGCAAAGTTTTTAATTTGTACTTAGTTTAGAGTTGAAAGGAGTAAAATCTCTTCTACTCTAACTGCATTTTATTCTTCTCCTAGTCTATACAAAACCCAATTGCTTCAGCAGACATGATTACACGAGTTAACAATAAATAGAACAGCTCTCCCTTTTCCCCAATCCGTACGTTAAATTACTTGCTTAGAGTCATCTAAAGTCTCCAACATCTGAACCCTTCAATCACCAACATGAATGAAGAAGGATTTGTTTTGAAGTGCCTTGCAACTGCCCCCTCTCTCACAGCAATGTGGAGTCAACTAAAATGTATTAAATCAGCGAATATAATGACCATTTGTTATATGCTCAAAGACAATTAGGAAACCACAGATTTTTCTTGATGGTCCTGAAGTTACATCCAAAAGGATATGCAAAAGCCTCAATAAATGGTAATGCTCAGGCAGAACAGTAAAGCACTCTACACTTACCTGGACAGTACTGTATTTAAAGTCATGTAAATATGACTACTTGGGTAAATAATGGTTAAAGACTTTTAAGTCATCACAGATGCATTGTGTCAGAATGACATTGCTTTGTAAGGAGGCTTTTATCATGCAGCTGTACAGTGCTTCTTACCCAAACTAAAATACAGTACAAAAACTGAGAAATATGCTGCAACCAAAGACGAGTGTCAAGCTATCCTCTCCTGTACCATCTCTTGGACCAAAGATCAAAATGTAATAAGAGTTTACAAGCAACAGAGTGAATGATACACAGAGAAGAAAAAACATTCCTTATCAGTGTGCTCCTGTTGGAATAAACAATGCATTTAACTAAAAAAAAAAAATATATCAAGGAAGTTCATGGCCCAGCATAAAAATTGAGAGAAAAAGCTATCAAGATGTAGGAGAAAATACCATTTCGACATAGGCAGAAAAAAAATCCATGGGCATGTTCATAATTTTAAATCAGATTGGTGAAATAGCACAGCATCTAGACTTACAGTCCAAATTTTAAACATACACTCAAAAACGACAACAAGGAGCTAGCAAGGGCTTGAAGGAAAGGCAGTATTTTGCAATGCTCATCCTAAAAAGAACAATGTTTTCCTTGTTAAATTGACTCACACAATCTCATCAGAAAAAGACAAACTTCTATACTCTGAACTGCACACACTTGAGAGACCACAAAAGAGGCAAAGCATTCATTGTCAGAGCTTATGTTTAGATAAGGTAGGTAGCTCAAAGAACACTTGAGGAAGGAGAAGCACTTTTCAAAGTGTGACACCCAAGCCCACAGACATGACAATATAGCTAGCACTGTCTAAGTATAAAGGGAATTTCAAACTGTTTGTTTCCTTAACTTTGCACTACTGCACACAACTCAAGGAACTGACAGAAATGTCATACAAACATTAAAATAAACCTCTCTCATCCCAAAGGTATTAAGTACATGTGACCCTCTACTTCTGCCAGATTCTATTTGTTAACTTCTTATAAGACAGAAGGGGCTGCTGTCAGGAGCAATGGGTTCTCCCTTCTGGTTTTAGTGAAACCTAGAGAAAACATTTATGTCTACAGAAAAGCAGCTGTGATAATACTCTTGTCTGTAACCACTCACTCAGCTTTCCTAGAAAGTAAGGAGCATTATGGATATTGCTCTGTTGAAGGAACAGGGACATCCCGTGCTAAAATTTATGACAGTTCAAATCAGAAAAAATATTTTCATCCTTTTAACTGAATGATGCTATTTCCAACTTTATCCATCAATTTATCTTCCATTAATTTCCTCCATACTTCCCCTTTCATGCTTACAGGCATGCTGTTACATGAACATTTTAAAACTGTGTATTGAGTTGGTTACACTGCAACTAGTTGTTTATTTGCATTTATTTTTCAACATGGGATATAAAATAAAACAGGACTAGAATTACTTTTCCAGAAATCCACTCAGGGAGTTCACAAACCTTTCTCTGCCCTCTTTACACCAGTTCCCTTCTTATTTTTCAGTTTCATAAGCTGGATAGATGGAGTCAGAAATATAAAATGATAAAAGCTGTCTTGGCAGCCTTCAATGAATTTCCACCATAAGCATTTTCACATCCTCCGGTAAGCAAGCAAGTAAAGGTGTTTCATAAGAGCAACCCACAAATCTTAATGAACACATTTAAGAAATTAACTGAAGCTTTCACCATTTATGCTGCAGCATCTTGCAAGGGTCTAAAAACCTGACCTCCAGATTCAAGTAACCAAAAGCAGTTTTTCACACAAAACTGTTACCAGCAAACTCTGTAAAAGAAGGTGTTTAAAATGTACACAAGCAGAGAAATAGAGATAATTATGATGGAATTTGCAGTGAAAGTCTGGAAGTCTATCACAACATGAGATTTTATTCACAGAGTAGAAACAACAGTATTTTTTTTTTTTTGTTCTAACTCTAAATAAAGTCTCTCTAGCACAGATTACAGACTAGTTTTGTACTAATACTGTTCTGGAAGTTAACCATCAAAAACTGCTGTTTTCCCTAGCTCTAAAAGACAGAGTGAAAAGAAACAAGGCAAGAACTGAAACAATTGCCTCATACAGCCCCCTTCAACCAGAATCTAGACCATCACAAACATAATGTTTTCATTTTCTTACTGGTGGTGAACTAGCACTTTATGTGTCCTCCTTACTGGCAAAAACACTCTATTAACTACCATCTGGAAAAGTAACTGAATTAATTTAACAATTCCCAAGTTGTTTCTTAGATATGCAAAATTAAGAGAGGCTAAAAGACAGTGTAATTTATTTTTATACATCTCTTCAACAGACCTTGACAAGATATTGATCAGTATCGCAAAAGAACTAGAAGCTCCCAGAGGACCTGCTGTGCCCTATTACATAAAATGAACTTTTTTCTGTTCAGTTCAGTACCGGAAAAAAGACAACAGGGGCATCTGAGCTGTCACTGGCACTTCAGTTTGTGTAGTGCTTCCAGATACAGGCAGCTCTGGTGCAGCATGGTTCAGACAGCCACCCACTCCACATCCCTTTCTTGGAGACGCTATCACTGTCAGTCCCACACTCCAGCCTCTTCAAGTGCGGAAGGACTCAGCAAGGACACAGTCTAAGAAGTGGGAATATGATGACCATGCAAAAGACGGGATAAACTGGCATTTAAAAATATGAGTCATAAAGCAATGTCTTCAAGAAGCTGCAGCTGCCTAGTGTGGACTTAAGTGGGGTGAATATTTCATCCCTTACACAAAGACATTTCTTATGGGACACACAGTGATGATCGCCTATTTACATGTCTCTTTTCCAGATTTTCAGTGGATCATTTTTTCCATGTACACAGTTACATGAAAAATAGCACTGAGTGCCAGTTTGACTGCTCCAGTTACTGAGTGATTACTTTGTTTTCTTCCAAACTGCTTGTTGAAGAAAATGAAAGAGAAAATGAAGCACAGCCTTTTGTGCATTTCTGCCTGATAGAACTCCGGAATTTCCTTCTTATGAATGCAAAATACACACTAATTCCTGGGAAGGATTTGAAAATACTATTTTTTAACTTTGTTTTAGAAATATTTTCAATGGCAATCTGGATATTTTACTCCTTCCAAATTCCCTACAAAGACTATTGTTCAACCACCAACTGTAACTTGATGTCTCTACACTATGCTGGGACTAATTTTGCTGTGTCTGAATTCAATGGCAAACACCTCATGAAGTCTGCAGGTAGACAACTTAATCCTTTCATGTGGAATTTCTAAGATACACATTTTAAATGTATTGATCAATACTGACTGCAAAAAACTGCTCCCAAAACTCTGCTGCTCTACCTTGCTGGTTACATGTTGCTATCGGGGATATTTCACAATGACTGTCCTTTTTTATGCTCAGTCAAAGAGTAGAGACTGTCACATAAGAAGGAGGTGAGAGAAAATGTTACCATATCAGCAAGCTAATCTGTACTGACCACCTATCTGCACTACTGAAATCTTATCTGTTCCAGGAACTCTCCTCTCAACAAAATATACAGTAGATATCTCTGAAAACTTATCAGGAGCAAGCAAGGGTTACCAAAATATACATTCATTTGGTATTGTGTCGCTGTGTCTTAAGCACAGTTGAGAGGACAGACATGTGGTTATCAGGAGCCTACTGGAAGAAAACTTACCACTCTCTCCACAGACCCTCATTTTCTCATCTTAAATATATAATGCCAATTTTTAAAAAGAAAACTTATGCTGAACTGTTGCTCCACTGTAGAAAGTTTTTTCTAGCCTTTTTTTTTTCATCTTAATAACAAAAGCTTATCTCCTTTAGCACACCTCAAAGCACCTTTCAGTCCTCCCAAAAAGACAGCAAGTGGTTGGTTGCTTTTTTTTAATACAACTTCACCCACATCATCACAGACTGATGGTATCAGTAGTGGAATTGTTGTAGGTACTTCTATATTGCACATACCTCCATCTGGCTGTAAAATAAATAAATGAATAAGTGGAAGAGCTGAGATTTCCCCCTTCCACAGGGACAGGAGCACTTGCCACTCTCTCCAGCTGCTGCTCCCCAAGATACAAAGAGAAGCTCAAGAAAATGCATCTGTCAGAAAGCACTGGTATGACAGGAACCACTGCAAATGCAGCTTCCACTCTTGCCACTGTTTCCCCTTGAAACTATCAACATAACGTTGTAGTGTGATACAAAGTACCTTTTACATACAGTATAGATTTTCATCAGATTGTTGCACTTGAACTCGTATCAGGATAAATTTCAATTCCATCTACTTCCTATCTAGCAATATTTTACCCCAGGACCCATCACAGGGAGCTTTGCAGCAGAAGTGACAGAAGTGGGGTTTATTGTAACAACAACAACAAAAAGGTCCGTTCCAAAATTCTACACTCTGTCCATACCTGCCTCTTTCTTTACTGGATGACTAAATGGAAAATTAAATGTGATGGCACTTTATTTTCTCTGCTCTCAATGCAGAGACTTATAGTATCAACTTGTACAACCCACAACAATTCTGGAAGGTACAAAAACCAATTCTGCTTACCTTTCATCCCAAACTTAGAGTGTCTTCCAAACTTCAGAATAATGAGCATTATTACTAAGCCGGTGCACACCAGTGCTGCAATTCCCACCACAACATACACCTAAAAAAGAGGACACAAACAGATCTGCTTGCTTTCTGTTCATGAATTACCTTACAATTACAATCAGCGTACATCCAAATTAACTCAGATGAAAAGATGAAAGATGAAAGAATACAGAGAACAGACACTTGTTGAGGTTTCTTCTATCCTGCAGAGGAGAGATATTCAGACACCTCTAAGAACAGCTTTTTCAATATCCTACACGTTCAAGGCAGGTGGGTGGGAGTGCACATCACCCTTTTCCTTTCCAGCAGAGTGGCATGTTATAAAAAAACACATAAAAAAATCATATAGGAGGAAATTTTTTTACTGTGAGGGTGGTTGAACACTGGTACAAATTGCTTGGAATGGCTGTGCAGTCTCCATATCAAAGCCAGAGCAGAAAAAACCCAAAGCAACAATGCTGGTATCTCTCGCCATATGCTGGCAGAGGGGATTGAATCAGAGTATTTCAAGACATCAGACAAGACAAGGCTGCCTGGGATCCTCACAATTTTTTAGCACAATGTTCCAACTCACAGTCCACTCTCCAGTTCACGAATGCACATGTTGTTCACTGCTCACTGCTTTACAGAGACACTGAGGCAGGAAGGCTGCAATATCAACCAGGCTCACCACTCACTACTGGTTTCAAACAACTCAGTTCAGCAGAGCAGAAGAGGCATGGCAGCAAAGAAGGAGGCCTGCCAATTCAGCTACTAATCCTAGAATCTACTGCAAAAAACCCCTACATTAAATCTTGTTTTAAAAATTGACTACTCGAATTTGAAAGTTTATTGTAGCACATCCTCTCTGTAAGGAGGAGCCGACCCCAGGACTGGAATTTGGATGTCTTTATTTTGTAAATAAAGAGTTTCCCTCCTTAGCTAAAATTAGAAGCAAAGTCTCAGGCTAAAAAACTAAAGTTGGCTGTTTGGAAAAGCATAAAACAAAAAAACTAGCAATTTTACTTGGACTGAAAAGTGATTTACTCTTTAAAAAAATGAAGGGAGGACAAAAGAATGGGAAATCTTGATTTTCTTTTTTTTTTCTTTTTTTTCCCAAGTTTTGATCATAACACAGTGATTGCTCCAGTGTTCTGGTAGCTCAAGGTCATATTACAAACTCCACAGTTTTAAGAGCTGTACAGCCAGAAAGTCTGCCAACAGAACAGGAACCAATGTATATACTTACAGTGATGCCATCTTCATTCTCTTTGTTAGAAACATCCGTAGAAGTGATTTGATTACTGTTATTCGTGGTGTCTCCAAGATCATTAGGCGTGGTTTCATATTCTTAGGAAAGGAAAAAAGGTTGTTTTTATAATTTTGTAAACATAAAGGGCAAAGAGATGTCTTCATTATTTCTGCTCTGTAAAATAGTAAGGCCACTAGCAACTCTCAGGACTTAGAGCTCTTCGGAAACAATATGTAATTGCTCAAGTAGCTGAAACATTTAGGGTGGGAGACCCTTGTGGCAGATAATCTAGCAAACGCTTTGTGACTGAGAAACTTGAAAAAGAAGCAATCTACACTATAACATGTATACCTACTAGAAAAACTAGAGTTAAATAAGAAATCCACCCATAAAGCTATTTTTATGCACTTCTGACTTCCCATTAAAAAAGAAAGACTGCCTTCTACACTAAATTTCCCCATTCTTATATTCAGCCAAATATAGGGCAGTATTAGGAACTAGCTTGGAGATTTGTTTAGCTGAGAAGAACTCAGCAGATGGGTTTTTAGCTAGTTTATTACTATCCAATGTGAAATAACTGGCTGTGTTTAAAAATAATTTTAAAATACTGTTGCGTGCACAGAGGTTATAGCTTAGTATGACAAACTGTCATAGAGGTTAGCCTTTAAAAAATTAAGTGCTTGAGATGATAAGAAGAAATTTGATTTATCAAAATAATTCCACTGACAGGTCTGCAGGGGTGAATACAAAAATTACATGCTTTAATTATTTATAATTATTTTTAAATGAAACAGATATTTACAGGTCATAATTTCAAAATTATTCAAATGAGATAAAAATAATTAAATAGTATACATATGAACTTAAGAGAAATGTGCATTAAAATAGAATTTTAAACCACACACATTTTATGACTACATCTGGAAATACACATAATGTTTCAATTTTATGACTGTAATGTGTGCCGATGGAAGAAACGAACAAGGGCAATAATGGCCATCTATTACCAAATGCACCTCCAGCACTGTAATTTAAATTTGCAATTAACTGTGTATTTCTTTACATGTTTTGATTACAATCAGTGCCATAAGCCTATAGCTGACATTTAACTGTGAATCTGAAAAAACAGCAAGCAGGGGCACAGTACTCAGTAACCACAGGGGCAGAAGCTATTCCAATCACTAAGCTACTGCTCAATAAGGTCAGGAGGGGCCTGTGCCTCAGTAGAGTTTATCTTCCTTAGCTCCAAAGCTCAGCTGGCAATGCTAGCAATAAGCTGCACTGGGCTTTTGATCCTCATGCATGCACAAACACATTTGCTTTCTGCAAAGCACTCAGCATGCTGCAGATTTTTTTTGAAGCTACAGATCTACCTTTGGCATCAATGCTACAGTCAGATTGTCTCACCAGCTCAGGTAGTGTATTTTGTCTCCACATCATGCATACTAAAGGAGAGGACATTTTTCAAGCCAGTATACATACCAAGTATGCAGAGCTTTGATGAAAAATAAATTTAACTTCTTGATCTTTTACTACTTGAATTCTCCAGCTCACCACTGCATTTCTGTGCTTAGAGCTTCCTGCACAGCAAGGTTAGCAGCAAGAGGCAAATGAACAGCACTCTGTACTCCAGGCAGCACAAACAATGCCTGGATAGCTCACCCGCACAAACAGCTTGGGCTCTCAGCCAGGATTCTTGCAGATCACCACAACTACACACTTTGCCACAGCAGCAGAGGAGATCCTTGCTCCACTCCTTTGCAAGTAGAGCCCACTTTATAACAAGGTTGGGGTAGCTTTACAATTAGCTGGGAATATCTTTCCAAAGATAAGTTTTGACCAATACTATATTTATCATAGCTTTCTAAGACTGACATATAAATCAAATATTCAGAGTCTTCACTGTTCTGGTTCTATAATACAAACTTTCAGGAGGGACATTTTTTGTTTTTAAACTTGTCAGTAAACAGTGGTTGGCAAAAGCTTATTTGCAGGTCTGTTTATGCTCACATTTTTACTAAGCTACTGGAAATCTCACCCTGAAGGACTAATGAAAACTATGCAGAGCTCTTCAGGTCTGGTCTGTTAATTCTCTGAATACACTTTTATATTAAAATGGACAAGAGCTAAAGTAGGCCACCTCGGTACACTGGTGTTGCATTGCCATTCCCTGCTGTGTAACTGTGAAGCACTTGCATTTGAACTAGTGCCAGATCTTCAAAGCCTTTTGAAATGAGTGAGCCAGGCAAGAAAAACACATGCAACAGCTACCCAGTTAAAACCAGGTGATTCCGAGTTAAACAAATTCCTGTTCATTTCACTATGAAATCCTGACACAGACACCAAGCACTTTGATAAGAGACAGGGTCACGCCTCTTGACTCACACAGCGTGGGACTCATATCACTTCAGGGCCAGGCTCCCCGGTGCCATGTACCTCACGCAGCCACCTGTGACTGCAGCAACTGTGATGAATCACAACTGAGGATACGCAGTACTTTGCAGCCATTACACAAACAAGGTGCATGGCAACTGAGATACAGCCAAGAGCGCTATCATACCAGCAATGGGGGAGGGTCACTCTGCATAGACCTCTGAGGAGCTGATACAGGGCAAGTTGTCTCTCTCATGATCACGACCACGTCAGAAGAAGCAGTGTGACACAAAGATGTGAACTCAGAGCCAATCGGCTTTGCATTTGACATCCTGCTCAGCCCCAGCTGAGTTGCTTCATTTCTCTTGGTTACTTCCCAGACAGGGCCAGAATGGCATTCGCTCTGCCTCTTCTGAGAGGTGCCTCAGAGATGAGCTGGAAGCACTAGTGACTGCTCTGTGCCTGCAGCCAGCAGTGCCTCATGAAGCCGGGACTCACCCAGCAAACAGGATGTCACACAGCTTGCTCCCACCTCATCAGTTCTTCTGCTTCCTGTTGTATGCTCAAAATGCTTAATGGCAAACATTTGAAAAACACTTTACACGCTGCACAGGGCACAGAAAATCAACTCACAAAGGACAGACCAAACTCAGCTACAAAGGGCTTTGCTCTCTGCTTTTTCATGTTGTGCAGAGAGGTACTTGAGGCTGGAGCCCCCTGCCCTCTGCCACCTCCATCTCCTCACAGCCTAGGCCCATGGGCCCTGCTGAGCCAGGCTCACCTGCAGACCCACGGCCCTGACTCAGTTGTGGCTGGCCATGGTTCCTCCCCCAACCTCTGCTATGCAACTCCTAGCTGGGATGCTGAGACAGGCCTGGCTGCCAGGCCCTGCCCTGATGAACTCCTGGCAGCACCTTGACACCTGGATGTTAATACCTTATAACTCCCATTAACTTTATGTCTAGTCAACAGAATGACAGACACACAGCTAGTCCCAATGTTCAGCAGCACCAAATCTTCTGCTGCTGCCTTTACACTAGGCACATTTGCGACATAATTAGCACAGAGCTGTGAAAAATACATTTTAAGGGTAAGAATGGGGGTAGCAGGGAGTCTGGGATGTGGGTGCAGGGGTAGTGCTTTAAATCTTCCTTCCAACATAATCTAAGTTGTGGGTAAACAGGTTAGCATAAAGCAGTATGAAAAACAAATCAGGAAAACTACTCAGTCTCAGGGACAAGCTCATCCCAGGGGTTCCACTATCAGGCCAGCTGTAGTTTTCTGAAAAAGTGTAGCAGTCCATAGACTTTCCAGCCAGACTCATTTATTCACCTCACTAACTAGGCTTGTGAAATTGGAATAATTAGGGAAACAGTCTGGACTACAAAGTGTTTCTCAAAGCAAGCAGTGAGTCACTGAAACAAAGATCAAAGACAGCAGTTTCAAACAGCAGAAAGAAAACCCAGGAAGGCTGCTTTCATCAGGACTAGGTCTTGAAGGCTATGATCCACCAGTGCAACTCAAAGCACGTATCTCAGCAGAAACCTATCCAAGTCAATTGATCCATAACACTCACATGGTACATGCCATACACAGGCATCAGGACCTTGATAAGCAGATCATAATCAAAATATTCATGTATGCAGCTTATATAACAAAACAAATATGAGAAATTGTGCAAACTTATCACCCCCACCTCCCCAAAACATACAATTTGGAGAGGGAGGGGAAGCTATCCTTTTTAGTATTTCTAAGCACTTAAAGCCAAATTAATGCTTCAATTGCACACTCGCTGAAGTTTAATGACATGGAATGAAATCAAAGCAATAACATTTAAATCTGCTTAAGGAAACTTGAGTCATGGGCTATTTCATCCAAATAAAAAGTACACCAAACAGGATCCACTTGGATCCACCTTTAGCTGGAAGCTAAAGGGTGTTTAGGTACGTTGGTTAAGATGGACTTTCATACTCACCAGAAGTACACTAGAAGAATTATGTAAAGCTAGCCAGTTGTTTTCCATTCTGCAGCTTCTATTTCAGTGCACACTGGCTTTCACTAGGTTCAGACCAAAACATTTCGCCTAACTAAAACACTAATGTGAACACTGTGTCATCCAATCTTCTGGCACACACTCAGATATCACTGAGCTGATGGTCTGCTTATGCAAGAGAGATTAAGGGAAGGTACAAATAAGCGTAGAGAGTAAAATAAATTGCCTACAGGAAAACTTAGTTGTGCCAACCTCATTTTTAAGTGGGATTTAGGGGTACATTTTTGGAGGCAAACAAGTATGGAATCATCTCTGAAAAAAAAAAATTGTTATATAAAGAGAAATCACAAACTGTGCTCCAAGAAATGCCTCCAAAAGGTTCACAAAATCTCATGCCTGTGAGCTACACCAGACACCTGTCATCTCACAGTATCGACTGCAGCCATTCATAGCAGTGGATTTATGCTTCTCCTCTGCTGCTTTTGATTCACATTAGAAAGTAAAACATCGTATTGCTCTCATGTAACTTAAATAATGTAAAGCAGGAGAAAAAACAAAAATACTATGTAGTTTTTAGAACTGTGTTATAATATGTGCCATTTCAATTTAAATAAGCCTGACATTCAATCTTTTAATAGTTTCATCTCTATCATAAAAAAAAAAAAAAGGAAAAGGAAATCAAATATATACCATAAACATCTGGATCCACAATTGGGCCACTACCTGTACATGGAGAAGAGGGAAAAAAAGAAAAAGTTTTGTAAATAGATTGCAAATGCTGGAAGAGAAAGAGTTTCTTCAGGAATTTTTAAGAGCTAACACATTACTTGCAACAGCAATGATCAGTGCCTACACAAATGCAAAGCAACATCCATATATTGCAGTACCTTTTTTATCAGAATACATTTACACCCATTTGAGAGCTATCCCAAAATTTAACATTTTGCTTCATGTGAAACAGCTCACGCACAGGGCACTAGCTCTGGCAACGGCAGGTACATTTCCCAACTGAGTAAAGTTCTGCTTTCTGCTGTTAATGTACATCTGGAATAAGTGCAATAATAACTATTTCTGTTCTAAAATCAATGTTAAAATTCTCCCTGACCTTAAGTGGAAACAGACTTCAGTGAGCATTAACAACAACTTACATTTACCCGGTAAAAAAAAACCCTTGCTATTAAATCACTGTGAGAGGAAACCAGTTTAGCTGTGAGCTGGTAAGTTAACAGCTAGAGGTAGCAATGACCTAAGCAGCAACATTTCATTCGTTCTGTAAAAGGATGCTTCCAGCAAGGCAGCTGCACAGCTGGTACACAGACAGAGCACTTACCAAACAAGTCAGATGTCTCAGAAACCAGCCTTTACACAATCAAGCGGATAGTCATCTAGTCTCCACCCTTCCAAATTTCACTAGTTCCAGTTTGCAGCTTTTTCTAATTACTGCACATATGTAAGACCTAGCACATATGTGAATATAACGCACAGAACACCCATTGAAATTAGCATACTATTAGGCTATTCACACTTTGAAAGACACTTCTGTTGTGTTTCAACATTCTTGTTCATTCTAGTCTGTAATGTATGTATAGCATAGCTTATGCAGTAGGCTCCCGATCACATCTTCCATATTTTTACTCTTATTTTTTTCTTGGTTTGGAAATAAAATTAACAGATAGTTAAAATCTCTAAAGATGACTCAAACTTCAAAAAGCATAATCTGTTTATAGTACTACACTGTAAATCCACAGCAGTGGCGCTACACTGGCATAAAGCCACTGTGGAGTACAACGAGAACACTATTGTTTCTGCTTATGTCAACAGCGTGAGAATCTGTGCTGAAAATATTAAACAGAGTTCAAACCTATTTACAGAATGGAAGCAGATAATTAGGTTTATTTTTAAATGCATTTGAAAATATTCTAGTATCCAGAGATATAGGTTAATAGGCCCCATTAGAACTGCCTTGTCAATCTCCAGGAATAAACAAGTGAAAAAAGCTTGTACTATCTACTGTCCTCAAGCCACTTCTGACCAGGGTTTTCTGTCCATAAAAGTCCATGGATTCAGAGTTTTTTCAGTCTAAAACACGCACGTGCTGAAAGACAGTATTCCTACTTTACCTTCTGTGATCTGAAGAGAGAAAAAAACAAACAAACAAACAAAAAAAACCCACCTAAATTCCCAGGCCCTTATTCTGGATTGGCCACATTTTTGTTACTGTCGACTGGAATTAGGATAACATAATTAGATTAGTTTAACTCCTAACTGGTGACAGGAATATAAGCTAGGAATTCATCAACTCCACTCAAATACCTTTTCTATAACAAAATCACAGAATCATAGAATTATATGGCTTGGAGGGCACCTTTAGAGATCATCTAGTCCAACCTCCCTGCTAAAGCAGGTCCATCTAGATCAGGTCACATGGGAACGTGTCCAGGCAGGTTTTTAAGACCTCCAAGGATTCCATACCTGCCCTGGGGAGCCTGTGCCAGTGCTTCATCACAATCACAGAACATTTGTGTTCCAGTTTCATCCCATTACTCCTTGTCTTGTTGCTAGATAGTATTGAAAAATAGGATGTCCCAACCTCCTGACCCTCACCTTTTCGATATTTGTAAATATTAATGAGACCCTCTCTCAGTCTCCTCTTTCTACACTAAACAGCCCCCATTCCCATAGCCTTTCCTCCTATGAAAGATGTTCCACTCCCCTGATCATCTTGCTGGCTCTGTGCTGGACTCTCTCCAGAAGTTCTCTGTCCCTCTTGAGCTGTGGACCCCAGAATTGGACACAGGACTCCAGATGAGGCTTCACTGGGCAGAGTAGAGGGGGAGAAGAACTTCCCTTGATCTGCTGGCCACACTCTTCTTGATGCACCTCGGGATAGCATTGGACTTCTTGGCCACGAGGTCACTGCTGGCTCATGCTTAGTTTATTATCAACCAGGACTCCTAGGTCTCTCTCTGCACAGCTGCTCTTCAGCAGCTCGACCCCCTAGCCTTTACTGGTGCGTGGGGTTGTTCCTTCCCAGGTGCAGGTCTCTGCACTTGTCCTTGTTGAACCTCATGAGGTTCTTCTCTGCCCAAAATACTTTGCTTCAAGTAACATTGCAAAAATCAAGACGCTCAATGAAACTCAAATTTCTACTTAATAATCCCTACCAAAAAACCCATATCTACAGAATCATTAAAACATCAGTTGAAATTATTTTAATATTAAACATCACCAGAGTAATTTTGCATGTTTACACACAATTATTTTTAAGTCAAACACAGAACAGCATTGTGGCTTTGGTCCCTGTGAGAACAGGTAGTTTTGTGAACAAATTATGAATAGACTTATTCTATTCACTCATCTTTATAAACTATGTCAACTACACTTGGTTTGCTTGCTTTCTTCTTTGTAATGCTGACATTGTCAAAATAAAGCAGCAGCAAAAGACTCAATCCCAAAATACACTTCTGCAAAACAGCTTCATCTTTTTATGCTACAAGTAGGATGCTACTTCTAAAGACTATTTAAGATATTCCTTTACTTTGACAGGACACTGTGTGAGTTGTATTCCTTCAGACGAATTTTTGAGTAGCAAGCTGACAGATTAATAAGCTTAATTAAAAATAGTTATTATTGCTAAAAATTGCTCCCACATTATTTATCAGGTTTAGATCAACTAGGAGAGCAGTCTCTAGAATAAAACATGAACATTTCTTGCTTATTGTTTGCTGCAGTGTAGTCTAAAAACAATCAATTCAACCTCAGCAAGAACAGCTTCCCATGAATCCAAGAATTTTAGCAGATTAAAGCTAGTTGAAAATGTAACACATGGAACATGAAATTTATTCTCCCAGGCCTTCACATGTAAAATAAAATCTTAATTTACAACATTAAATATGTTAGAATTAACTCAATCCAAATCCCACTGTGGTACATGCTTTCCTCTCCTTTAAGCCTATATCCTTAGACCAGTGAAAAATGTTCTACAAGTAGCATGCTGGAAGTTGACAGTATCTAAGCAAAAACCACGTCTTAATGATGTTTGATGCAACTTTGAAAGTGCAGTATTACGCTACGATGATAGAAAATGCATCAGACCTAGTTGTATTTAATCTAGGTAAGGCATATGTCTTATTATTTTTTTCCATTTTCTTTTTTTACCTTCAGAGCATTTGCCCATAAGTGATGTAATAAGCAGAGAATCAGTTTAAAGCTCATATACCACACCCCATGAAACATCAGGACTGGTATTTAATTCAGTCATGAAGGCATGGAAATGAACATAATACCAAGGCGTGGGCCTTAATCTTTATGCTTCATTGTACAATATGAGGGCCAAAAGAAGAAAACTACACAGTAACGACAGCACTGAAAAAGCCTTTTAAGGGTTTGAAAAAGCCTGTCAGTGCTTTAAATAGTAATAGTTTAAAACAAAAATCATAATAGAACGCACAGCGGATTCTAGTTTTTTAACATTTGCTTTCATGCCAGCTTTAGTGGAGGAGATAACAATGTTGTGACATTTTTAAAGCTCAATGCCATGATTCTTACAGAAGAAAAATAAAAACAATATTGAGGAGGCTAAGTAGATATGCAATTTCCTCTGTTGTTAATTTTTAAGACTGTTTTGGTGCCATCCACTATGCATGAGCTGATTCCTAATGCAGTTATATCCTGTCTATACATAGCCCAGTTTCCTTTATACTTTCCTTTATACTTTTGTGAAGCTTAATCCATGACAGAGCTTGGGAAATGCTTAAGGAACACATCACAGATTATCTTAAGAGAGTTATATACCTTATGAGTATAAAGAGGATGGAATTAATAAATAATGACATCACTCTAATTTGGAGAGTAACTACAGTTCTGTTTGATGATTTAAAAGGCCCCAACTGGGAAATTTTCAGTGTACAAGGAAGAAGCCGAAAGAAAAAGCAGAGCAGCGATAAAAAGGTATTTGGATCAAAGATGAAAAATGATAAATTCATCTAAATGTAATAGAGGAATTGTTATTTCGTAACAAAAAGTAAGACAAGTTCATGTTAAATAAGCAGGGTGTAAGAGAATTTCCAATGTACACATCTATGAGGTGAAACGTTTTACTGAACCATTATAATATAGTACTAGATGATGCCAGTAGCTGAAACCATGGCATGTTTTTGTAAAGCCTATTTAAGAAAGAACTCCAGAGAAAAAAGAAGAGATGAGCACTAAGGACAGCAGCATTAAATAAATTCTGTTTGTACCAGCTCTTCACCTTTTCCTTCTAAAAGTGGAAAAGCAAAAGACCATCTCTCGCCCTACAGCAGACTGAGCTGATAGGGGAAAAAAAATACACACCATATTTTTACTGTCTGTAGCCTGCAATGTAGGAGAGAGAATTATATATTCACTTTTTTTCTTTTTCTCCTGCCAGATAACATTAGCACTGCACATTGCTGTTTCAAAAAAGAAGGCAGCTATTTATATCCCATGGGGAAAAAGCTGAAGGTATGCACATGCTCGTATTTTCAGATATGACTGTGCAATTACTTGCACAAAAAGATGGCTTTATTTCCCTTCCAGCTGTGCAAGATCTACTCAGAGCTTTTTCCACATACAGGAATATGCTTATATGTATGCATTGTCACTCTTACAGTCACTCCACATACAATCTTGAAGATACAGGAAAAGACCAAACCACGGGGAATATCACTTACTTTAGTCCCTGCTCACACAGCATTTAGGAAGGAGGGCTGAGGTGAAGCCTCAGCAACTGAAGATGTATCTATTTAACAGCAATCACCTTGAGCATGCATATTCCTAGGCATGTGGGTAAACTCAACCAAAATGAACAGGAATTCAACACTGAAATACCTATCAGATACCTATCAAGACCTAAGACCTCATCCATCCTGCCTCTGGGTTAACAGATCTCTCTCCAACTCTCTCTAATGTCTTACACAATACTCACTCATCAATTCACCAGACTACACTATTGATTTTGCAAAAAGTGACTACATGCTATATTTGCATCCTCCATGTCCTTAGATACACTGCCTAGTTGCATTCATATGCAGTGCAGTAAAATTAAAGAGAATGGTTGAATAGGCACTTAGTGTTTTCCAGGATCAGAAATGAGGCCTGAGAAAACACTTCAGAAACAGTAGCCTATTACTAGCCTTACTTGGCACTGTGGATGATGACTCAAAGTGAAGCTTTACACAGTACTAGCATGGCCTCCCTTAAGAAGCAATAAATAAGGAGAAAATGCTCAATAAAATCATTATTTTCCAACTACTCTTGACAAAATTTGTTCTGAGAGAGAAAAAAAAAGCATATAAAAAGCATTCTCCAAAATCTGAGCTGGTCAGAAGCACAGTCTCCAAAGTTTCATCAATTTACAATTGCCAATACAAACAAAAAAAAAAAAACCCAAAAAAACAAAAACAAAACTCAAAAAGTTGTACTCACCATCTCCAGGAACCGACATGAAATGAGCATCAACCCGTTTTTCATCCTCTCCATACTCATTCTTTGCCAGTAAGGTATAAGCACCGTTATTCAAGTGGGTAGGATTGTCCAGCTGAAGGCAGCCATGGTATTCACTTTGATTGATAACATGTATTTTAGTACAGATGTATTCAGACTCATTCAGTATCGCCCCTTCATAGAACCACTGTAAAGTGGGCTTAGGGTTCCCTTTCACAGTGAATGGAATACACCAGTGGTGGTCCGGGGTTGGAGATTCAATAAACGTGATATTTGGTGCAACTACATTGGAAAGGAGAGTGAAAAACATCAGAATATTCTGAATATGTCTTTCCTCCCTTCCCTCCCTCTTCCTCCCCCAAAGTTAACAGGGAAGTATTTTTCATTTATCGCTACAAAAGTATGTTATTAGTAGGAATGATGCCTATTTGGAGGATGCTTGCACAGGAACCCACTGGCTCTGCCTCAGGCACTATGCTCACAACTGAAATGAAGCATTCTTTAGGAAGAAACAAAATAAACTAATTTCAGGCAAATATTTAACATGTGTTTAGTAACTTACAAGCCTGTAAGGTGTGGAAAGTCTAATTACTGGACCACTGACAAGGGAGAAGGAGACATTTTAGCTTTACTCTGGTGAAAAAATGGTGCAGAGGAGTGCAAAAGGAACACAACAGTATTGAAAAAATTTCAAAGTTGGCCAAAACCAAGCCATATTGGAAATACATTCAGCTATCAGCCCAAATTTTCAGATTATTTGCTTCCTGGAATCAAAACCAGGATAGGTTACTTAATTCCCTGGATTATCCTGTGAGGGAAAGATGACTTCTGTACTATTTTCTCATTCTTTGTCCAAACCTGATAAATGCCTCAAGTTTACAGAATTGTTCTGTTTCCCTCAGAAGATTACTTCAACACCTTGCCCATTATTTCACTACTGGGAAATTTTCATTGATATTTACTCTTAACTGCATCTATCTAGTTATACACCCTTCTATCACTCATAACTGCCAAACTCAGAATCAAATTTACACTGTTTGAGCATTTCTAGTTTATGCCCCTTCCCAGAGATATTAAATATTCGATTTCAACCTACAAACCTAGATCTACAGTGATTTTCCCAGTTAACTCTGTCATGAGCACATGCTGAAGAAAGTTTGCCATCTACAAAGCGTTCCATTCTCTTCTTCAATTAAACAGAAGGTTGCAACTTGTGAAAACATGCTGTCTAGTTCACATAAAATTAATTCAGAATGGAGTTTAGATCTAAGAAGTCAGTGTCTCTACACTGTATGTCCCCTCTCCCTTCCTTGGACCTAATAAATATTATTCAAAGCTACAACAAACAAATTTACATCTGGGAGTATGAATGTTGAAAGTGTGTTGTTATTTTTTTCAACAAAGCAGCTGCTGCTTTAGATAATAAGAACTTCAACATTTGTAGTCTCTTGTAATTAACTTTACAAGCTTTTTGATGTGTTCACACTTCTTAATTCCTTCGACAGTTGTGTATGTACAGGCAGAGCATTACAAACCTTCCCACATTGACAGTGTCATTCAGCATTTTAGGTTTCAGATCTTTCCACACAGATTGTTCTAACTGGAACACAAAGCGATTCAAAACACATTTTTTGCAGAAAGCAGGGCTTAAAAAGATAAATACCACAATTGCTGGTTGGGCTACTCGCAGCATTAACTGCAGCAAATAGGTTCACATGCCTTAAGGGTTTTTGTTTCAACAACCTATGTGCCCAAAAAACATTTATACTCAAAACAGTTACTGCCAATCCAGTTTGGCCTCCGGAGCTGTATGGAGGCCTGCACACGTACAGAATACTGTGAGCTCGGCAGAGGCTTGGTCCTCTCCCACAATGTTCTCTGCTACACAGGAAATCCACAGTCCGCTGTCCATGGATGAAACATTCTTTATGGTTAGCGAGGCAGGGTTCTTACTTGTGTCACTCTAAAAGCGATCAGAAAAACATGTATATGTCAACCATAGCATACAGAACAAGGGAGAGGGAGGGAATCATTGGCCACAGCTGAAAGGCACTTTTTATTTTCCCTTCCTTTTAGCTTTTGTAGTCCACAATTAATCACAGAGACATAGAATCACAGAATGGTACGGGTTGGAAGGGATCTCTAGAGATCATCCAGTCCAGCCTTCCTGCTAATAAGGCAGGCTCACCTTGATCAAGTCACACAGAAACGTGTCCAGGTGGGTTTTGAAAGCCTCCAGAGAAGGACACCTGCCCTTTAGGTATTTATCAGCACTGATAAGGTTCCCTCTCGGTCTGCTCTACTCCAGTCTCACAGCCCTTCCTCATACGAAACATATTTCAGTCGTCTGATCCTCTTGTTAGTCCTCTCCTGCACTCTCTCTGAAAGTTCCCTGTCCCTCTTGAGCTGGGAGCCCAGAAATAGACACAGAACTCCAGATGAGGCCTCACCAGGGCAGGGTAGTGGGGGAGGAGAACCTTCCGCGACCTGCTAGTCAGTCTTCTTAATACAACCCAGAATGTCATTGGCCTTAATCCAAGCCTTACTTTAGTGTCTTATCCAAACACACACAAAACACTATAGAACCAGCTACAGCCATCAAGAGCAGTAGATTCAAAGCTCTCAAAGTCCTGCTACAAACATTGCACACAACTATTTTTCTGTCCCGTCACTTTGAATTTCTGCTTTTTCTTTTTTTAACACTTCCTCCCCTCTATGCAACTGTGCCTTCTTCTCTACCCCATACCCTTCCGTCTCTTCCACTTTGTAACTGATTTCTATGGTCTATCTCTGCTTCCCTTGAACTTTTTATTTCCTCCTATATTCTGTTCCATCTTTACTCCCTCATTTGCCTCTTTCCTCTACACTTAAACTTGCCATCTCTTCCACTGCTGCCTTTTGAGCTTTACTGCAACCTTGACAACGTGTCATCTTTTTCCTCCCTAGCCAAATTACTCTTGAAAGTCCCCTCTTGTCATAAAACCTTTCACAAGAAATTATGTACCTTCTACAACCTAAACTACTGCCCAAGTACTGTTTTATGTGTCAAAGCACAGGCTAATTCAGGTAAGAATTATGATTCTTAGGAATCTCAAGTCTTACGATTCTTATGAGCTCAGTGTCCATTTACAGTCTTAAATGCCATACGGAATATGCAGCTATGCAACACAGAATAAAGTAAATGAAAAAAAGTAGAATAACAAAAAAAAGGGCTCTAGCAAAACTACTTGTTAAAGACTATGGTTTTCTTAAATCAAGCCCTTCATATGACCTCTAAGTGATTACCATTTCCACACTTGAATTTTGCATAACATACAAGACTATTTTCTTGACTGGGAAAAGAACGAAAAAACACATTCAGAAAATAAACAACAATTAGGATCATTTTTAAAAACTATTTTTTGAGGTACATTTCTTAGAGTACACATACACTTCAGAGCTGTACAGAACACAAATACAAACATGCATCTGTAAAACCACAGTGACTTTCAATGGCAGTCAGTGGTGACATGTAGGAACACTCCCGAATACAGTCTGGTGCGATCACAGTTTTGAATCTTGATGCGTTTCCTCCCCTTAAATGTCCCTCTGATTTCAGTGTGACACTAGGGCAATTGAGTGGAAAAGCAAACAACCCATTACATATTTGTCATAGTTCAACTCTTTCGAGGTCAGCAGTGCTTAAAGCTGGACTGAAAGCAGAAGGGCTCAGGAATGAAATCGAGAGCAAGAAGAATCTAAGCAACGTCGGATTATATATCAGTATAGAATCCGAGAGCATACAATTAGCTTTGCAGAACTAGAGTTTAGTTTCAACTTCTGTTAACATATCTTTCTGTAAAACAGGAGAGGGGAAACAGGCAAAAGCAGCATAGAAGGTGAAGAAAAGGGAGGGTGAAAAAGATATGAAAGTGAGAGAAAGGAAACAAAAAACAACACTACGAGAAAAGGGAAGAATAGTTATGCATGGCAAATGAGATTTAAAAGCAACTTTTTCTTTTGGTACTGAAAAGACTACTGTGCTCCATAGCTGAGAATGTAGTTAACCTATATTACAAGCCCTTCTGAAATCTCAAGACGAAGTTATAACAGGACAAAATATTTCTGGAAAATTTGAAGCAAACTGACCATGGCATTTCAAAGACAAGAGGGTTAAAAAATGAGGTGATCTCACTTTCTGAACAGCATCACATTTGTTTTGGCCCAAAACTTTTCTCTTTTTTTTTTGAAAGAAAGAGCACAACTTGGCCTAAGTTCCCCAAATTGTTTTAATTTTTTATTCTTGATGACAACTGATGCCTTCCAATGGTTCTAGAGATTGGAGAAAATTTTAAAAATAATACTAGACCACTGCAGAGCTCTTACTTGGGACAGCTGGAAGACAGACTAGTCAAATTCCACACAAGCCTGATTTAATGACGTCAAGGAAGAAACAAAAAAGATTACAAGACCCCAGAGGTCCTATCTCTCCCACACTACAGTGCTGGAAGTACATGTCTTGCACTTTGTATAGACCAGGAAGCTTTAGGGGGTCTGCATCATCATGAATATAGGAAAACTAATGCTACAAACCTGTAAATAACAGAGGGTCTTGCCCATCATGTAAATAACAGCAATTTAAGAGGTCAGCAGCTGCATGTTGAGTGTCTGCTTACCAACACTTAGAAAAGAAAGAACTTAATCATTCTGTCTCCAGTGTGCACATAGTCTCAAGTAGGGACACAGAATACAAAGATGTCAGAAACATCTGCCTCTGCCTAGATGATTATACTGAGGAAACATCTTCATACCTCATTTTAAAAAAAAATGCCATTCTTTTTAGTGAAGCTTTCACTTCAGTTTCCAAGGCTTCCTGTTGTTGCTTTCTTTGAGCCAGAAAATACTTACAAATTCCAATACACCAAGCTTTTAGCATAAAAACATAATCATATTAGAGACACAAAGCTTTTTTTATCATTAAGGTATATTAGATCTATTCTCTGTATGGAGGTATCAGTGATAATAAAAAAGCCCTTGTACTTCAGTACTACGCCATGACTTCCAGAAATTTAGAGTACTTTCATTTGCAAGTGAATATCCAAAAAGCAGACTGCAAATCAGAGTCTCGAGGAGCAAATGGCTGCTATTCTCCAAAAGCACTGCTTCAGTCACCCCAGATTTAATGTAACTGGAATTTAAAAGCAATACCAATATTAATTTTCTATTTAATCTTTTCAATAAAAAATTAACTCAACCTGGACATTAACCTTCATTCCACCCTTCAGCAACAGTTCCTGTCACCAAATTGTCACATATTTGACTATGAAACTTACCTCATGGTTTGAAACAAGATTAGTGAGCACCCAGGACACATTAGGGGGTGGCCCGCCAGTAGTATCACAATACAATGTGATGCTCTTTCCTTCCACCACGGTGATGTTGTAAGTGCTTAAGTTTGCTGAGGGCAAGTCTACAATAGAAACAACAACAAAAACACCCACATGCATTTATATTTGACAGAAACAGACACTGCTCAATTCTAAGTAAGCTGTATAAATGCAAGCAAAAACACCACTACATCAGATATTCACTGTGTTCAGTTACTATTAAGTCAGGGAGTACAAACATTATCTTTAAGCTGCTCTGTAACATTTTTCTGCACCTCCTCCACTTCTAATCCTAAAAAAACATTTCTGCATGTGGAAATATATTGTGCTAATTATACAGGGAAACATTTCAGATGGGCAAAGAGAAGTCATCCTAACTTCAAAACAGAAAAAAACCCCACTTCTCTTATTCTTCAAAATATGAAATCTATTCTGTCTCAATGTAACTTCTGCAAACCAATATCTATTTTCCACAAAATTGTGGTATTCTCACTGTTCCCCCAACACAAAAGGAACATGCCATGAGCTCCTAGTACCTGTCATGGTTTGGCCCAGCTAGCACAGCAGCACCACGACAGTCTCTCGCTCAGTGCCCCCATTCACTCCCACCCTCATTAGGATGGTGGAGGCCCCAGCAAAATGGGAGTACAAAGATAAGCAAGGTTGTTGTGGATTAAGACAAGGGCAGGGAGGGCTCACTGCCAGTTACGGTTCTGGGCAAAACAAACTCCAGTACTCGACTTAGAGAGGAAAGTAGGAAAGTTTATTCTACAAGAAACAGAATGGAATAAAAGCAAAA
>WBNH01009716.1:47060-91202 GCA_013401255.1 Urocolius indicus
TTTCTCTCATTGTTCCTACTCCTTGCACCACCCCCAGCCAGAAGAAGAAAAGACAGAAGAAGGAAGAAGCAGGAAATAAGATGGAGGAAGAAACTTCCTCTTCTGGCTTCTTCTTAAAAAGTGATCGTGGAGGCGTCTAATTGGCTCAGCCCCAGAAGCGGGTCTGGCTCAGAGCTGCGGAGAGTTGCAAACAACTTCTTACAGGTGTCATCTTTAGAGCCCCTTCCCCCTTACCAGAAAAGGCTGTCATGTCAAACCATGACATTACCACACAAGAGATTGCAGCCCTCCTTCTCATAGAGAGATATTGCTCAGAGCAGGCAACACCTGCACCTTAAGAACAAATTAAGGGAAACAGAGCACTGAAGAGATCCCACCAGGGGAGAGAAAGGACAGAAGAGGTGGCTAGCCACTGCTCAGAGCTGCTATCCAAGTAAACTCAGTAGACTTCACTGTTCCCCTTAGGAGTGCAGAAATGCAGTGTGATGGTACCACTCACTAGCAAACAAGCCCAGATTTTGGGAATCCTGTTTGATTCTCCCTCCACCTCACAGAACTATAAATCACTCTCTCTCTCATTCTTCAGCACCTAAAGCAACGGAAGGTTTCCAGAGAGTAAATATATACTAAATGCTTACAAAAACACAAGGAATCAGAGACTGATTCTCTTAAAAAATGTCAACAATATCAATAGACTTCAAGCACAGAGGACCTCACATTTAATATTTATTTTCATAGCAAATAATTACGCAACATACTACAAATATTATATCTTTCTTACAGGATGCTATGCCATCATTTGGAGCTGTTCCACTATGTAAAAAGCCTTGGCCTCCTTTATAAAGCATTTCTCATCAACTGTTCCAGGAAAGTTTTACTTGCAATTTATCATCTCAAATGATTACGTTTATCTGCTGTGCTGGATATATATGGATGATCTTGCAATGACTTGTTTTTTTCAAAACAAACTGCTCTCTTTTTTTTTTCTTTTTGTGTTTTAGTTAAGACTATAGCAGTTTCATCACAGACTTGCAGGTCTTTTTTGCATGTTAGAAGTCCCACACAAACAACTTACCATCAAATCAGTGTGGACACATTAAAATGCTTGAAATTCAAGAGAAGCTATATATATTGAAAATCTCCCCGTAAGTTTAATTAGTTCAATAAAAATTAAATGAGTGGAAGTAATATGAAAGAGAGGACAAATAA
This sequence comes from Urocolius indicus, assembly GCA_013401255.1. Lineage (NCBI taxonomy): Eukaryota > Metazoa > Chordata > Aves > Coliiformes > Coliidae > Urocolius > Urocolius indicus. The sequence continues at coordinate 48,270 of WBNH01009716.1, forward strand.
TTGTACAGGACATGCTTTCTTGCCTAATAAGATTTGAAGATCACCATAAGTATCCAGTAACTGCTTAGGCAATTCTCCCAGTGCTTTAAGTAGTGTTGTAATATGATTCCCATTATAGGCTTCATGGTTTTCCCTATTATGTTCACTTTATAAATCATATGTTGAAGTTTATTGAGACAGAGCTGGACAGTTTGTATGCCTTGATGCAGTAATCTGTTAGTGAAGGTAGCCATCTGCTCTCGCCTGCTGCGAATTCAAATCTCAGCAGTGTCTGTCAACTAACTGAGCAGGAAATAAAACTAATCTTAGGGAATATTTGGATATTAATTATGCTGGTTAGGGAACAAGAAGAGAAGTAATGAGATCATTTGCTTTATAAAGTTACAATTCCACATCACCTCTCAAAACCATTCCAACTACTCTTTCCAGATCTGAACGTGCGAAGGGATTAAAGCTCTCCACCTTTTCTTGACCCTAGCATTTGGGACAAGGTCTACATGACAGATCAGCATTTCACTCGCACAGTTCCTCTTAACACAACATTTCACATGAAACCTCTCATGTAAGCAAAAAGAAAAACAAGTTTGCTTCCTCAGAGCCGTCCTTTAATAACTGTGAAGTTTGAGACAACTTTTTCAAGAGGTGTGTTTATTTACAGGATGGGCAGCTAAAGTGTAATTCCTGTGGTACTGGCTCCCACACAGAATTAGATGTAGTTCTGTTTATTTGCAAAACTCCGCATTTGTCATGTTCCCGTTACATCTCTGAGAGGAGAGGAGAGGAGAGGAGAGGAGAGGAGAGGAGAGGAGAGGAGAGGAGAGGAGAGGAGAGGAGAGGAGAGGAGAGGAGAGGAGAGGAGAGGAGAGGAGAGGAGAGGAGAGGAGAGGAGAGGAGGAGGCATATACATGTAACAGTTGCCTTCAGATTCATTTTTTCTGATTGGATATCTTGAGTTAGTGAACTTTCACTGCAAAGCCATTTTGGCTTTTATTTCCAACGTCACTCAGACTGCCCCAGAGCAGAACACACACTAGTTGAGAAGCAGTTAGCAGCTCTGTTTGAAAAAAAAATCACAGCAGCATAAGACCTTGTATCTGGAAAATGTGATAGTCTGGATTTACCAATCAAGCAAGGAGACTAAGCAGCAAAATCTGTACTGAAAAATAACTGTACTTTGAAATAAAAACCCATGTACCCTAACAGACACATAAGCTCAATGCAGTGTGAGAGCATTCATAAAAGTCAGTAGCACTTTGACATCTGCACAAAGATATGCAACCATGTTGCATTTACTCCTTACCTAATGTGGCTAAATACAGTGTTTTAGAATCATAGAATCATAGAATGGTAGGGTTGGAAGGGACCTTTAGGGATCATCTAGTCCAATCCCCCTGCAGAAGCAGGTTCACCTAGATCAGGTCACAGGTTTTAGATGACTACAACTTCTGTTGATAGGGATGTACATTTTAACATCCCTATTTTTTACATTTGTATACAGTAATTAATACAACCAATAAAACCACAGTTTCAAACTTACTGCATTGCCAGTGTAGCAAGTTCAGTCTGTAGCCTAACAGCCCACGCCAGGTAGACATGACATCATCCTTCCACAAGTCTCATCTTGATACCCCTCAGAAATAGATTACCCTGTGCCTCAAATCTTGAAACACGGTATCTCTTTCAAACTTTGGCAGCATTAATTACTATAATTCTGGATATCAGTTATAAGTCTGCTAGTATTCTATTTCTTTATAAAGTTGGCTATGTTCTTGAACTTAATAATTGTCTTCTGTAGTCTCCGGCACATTGTCCAGACCATACAGAATATATATTATTCCCTTTTACCAAATCTGAAATTTGTCTGTAATGTGCAAATTCACTGAGTGTTCTCCTGTTCTGACAGCACTGAGAAATCAGTTTCTGAATAATCTTCTTAAGACCACTCTGGTTTATTTATCCTTTGTTCTCAAGAATCTATCTAAAGCTCTCCAATCTCTACAAAAACAGGAGGACAGAAATGAGATTTTTAACCTGTAATGTAAAGAGTCACGTATTTCAATAGATGAAAGCATACACTAAAATTTATGTTTCATTATGTATGTGTGTATAACAGTTATCTTACCACATACAGAACATCAGTTCTCACTTTCAAATTGATAACATGTTATTCCCAGGACCTGGAAGCTCTGGATTAGAGTAGCCACTTCCCTCACCTAAGCACAACTGGACACAATAGAGACAAGCAAGAGTAAGTCATTCGCGTCAGTTGAGTTTCTCCAGATATCACGTTATGCTTTAGAAGGCACAAACCTTCTTTTAAGCAAGAGGAGATATTTGCCTTCTCAGACCATCATTACTGCAAATCAACGGCCTGAGGCCATCACATAGTGGAACTGTCAAGCATCACTAGGAAATGACTCATATCTCCACTGTGCACAGCTGGGACTTTATCAATCACAAAATCAAATACTTTGGATTAAATTTTTGAAGGTTACTACAGCAATTGCCTGTACAATTATTAATGGAAATTAGTAAGAAGAATGTGCCTAAATCCCTAGAGGGTTGTCAAAGTGTTCAGGCTGCTACCTACCACTTTGTACAGAAAACACTGGTCTTGATAGAGACAGACTATCACTATTTGTCAAAGGAAGGATATGCCCTATTTAGGAAATAACTGAGTATAAACACAAACTCTGTAGTCTGCAACTCAACTCTCAGCACCAAACTAAAGTAACTTTCAGAGGAAGGTCCTAAGCAAGAAGCAAAGAATCCACCATTATACTCAAGACGTCGTTTCACTGGTTAACTATCTTCACAGTCACAAAAATGTTTACAAATTATTCCCAGATTGATTTTTTCAGCTTTCATGTGTACAGTTCCAGGATTTGTTCAGCTGCTCAAAAAACTTCAGCAAAAATATCTCACAATATGGTCAGTTAGCCTCACTAATACCTAAGAAATGACATGATGAAGAAACAAACACTTGTAAGAATGCCACAAATCCAGTATTGCATTTGTTTATATCATCCCATGCACAGTAAGCCTTTGATTTTCCTCTGTCTGTCCACAAACTCCCAGGAGTCTAGACACAACACCATGTCACTAAATAGCTTTCAGTGTAGCCCATGATATCTCTTTTTGCTTGGCACATTTTTGCATGTCAGCCTGTTCTGTGATATGAACAAGTGGATACCATAAAAAAAATGACAGCTTTTCTCAACACTAGCCAAAAGCACCTGAATTTTAATAAGGTCAATTTCACCCTTACCTGCAATCCTCAATATTCTAGTTTTAATAAACACAACTGACCCAGAATGAGTAAATTAATATTGAGCCAGCAATCATACATCAAACTGAACCATGTAAAGGCAGACCACCAGACCACTGATTTGTAAAATATCTCCTATAATTCATAAGATGTAGGTGGCTCAAATCCAGTTTGCTTTCCTCACATAAGGTTTCAGTACAGTCCAAGGTTCTTGGCTCCCTTAGGTTTGGTTTTGCTTTTGCTTTCTAGGGAGAAAACATACAACTAATTACAGCACTACAGTACAATTTCATAACACCTACTCCTTGTGCTGTCTGGAGATTGAAAACAGGATGGTTGACAACGCAATTTGTCAAGAACAGTGCACATGGGTCTGCAAATTTCAGAGATCTTACTGGCTCTGAACAGGTTTTAACAATGTAAGATGTAAGAAATACAGAATTTTACATCATTCTATTAATATCCTGCCTTGTTTGAAAATACAGGTATGTTAATAAATTCCAAAAGTTTCTTCCTATGGGCTTTTTTGGGTTTAAAAAATAAAGCAATTTTTTTTCTAGTAATTTTAGCTATAAGCCTAGGAGCTGTTGGATATGTGAGTCACCTCCTGTGTTCCACTTAGCAACTGTCTGCAGCAAACAAGCTCTAAGCCACATTTCAGCCATGGGGTAAGTAGGCAGGTTTCCACTGAAGTCTGCAGAATGACAGGTCCAAAGATCAGCTTGGCTGCATCTTTAGACCACGATAAACAGGATATCTCAAAAGTTTTCATGCAAAATAAGAGTTAAACAGAAATCATCATTTCCATTGCACTCATGGAATCAAAATGCTCAATATATGTAGACAGTTGCAGAAATCTCACAGAAGCTATTCCAAGATGATAACCACACTCCTATTCAATGAAATTTTAAAAATTTTCAGCAAACAAAGAATTAGCAGAAATTATGAACATTTTAAAAATTATCATTTCTCATGTATCTTTTTTTTTTTCTTAAGTCCAAAGATCGATTTCCTCTCTAGCTACAAGGGAGAGAAGCCCACAACTTCTCATTTTGTTGCTCTATCCACAACACCACCATTCTCCATTTCTCTACTGTAACATTGCCATCGTGCATAACACCACCTCAAATTTCCCTTGCATTAAAGTGTAAATCTGAAATGTGTAAGAGAAAAAGAGGAAAGGGAATCATGGATTACGACTCTTTTCCCCAGCATATTTCTGTAGTCTGCTCACTATGTATTAACGTAAATTAAACAAAATGTCTCAGATGAAAACCTTTTCAGCTCTTTAAGAGAATATACAGACACTGAATAAAGCACTGAATAATCACTGAGCAGAGATATGCCCACCATGTGGCACAGCAAATCTTAATGGGTATTCTCCACAAGGACCATGATATTTTGCACAGCTGTTGACAGGGTTAAGCTAGAATAGTCTCAAGCATTCTACGGGTTTATGGTGAGGACATTATCCCCAAAGTTGCAAATTAGATTCCTGAAGTGAGCTTGAGTCCAGAGGAGGATAATGAAATCTCCTCCAGTAGACACAATTATTTCTTGAATTCAAAATTTAAAAAAAAAAAAAAACAACACAGAAAAAGCACTTTCTAAAAGCAAAATTACAAATTCCTGCTATTGGGAAAGACTGAGCCCAAACAGCTTCTTGCCAAAGCCCTCAGGAAAGTCATTCAGACCAGAATTTAGGACCTTCTCATGCCTTCATCATTTCCTAATCAGCACTTGGAAGGAATATGCACAATGAACAAGCCCATTTCAGACCTCTTCTTGCTAGATTTGCTTGCTGCTTCAGCATACCTTCTTAGAAGTCCAATTCTCATTTTCTTACCACGCCAGATCTGATACAACACCCACCTCATTAGTCTATGATGAACATCTTTCTGTTGGGAAGGAGAATGTGTGATGCCACAGCTCATTGAGACACCCAAATATTTTAAAATACCAAAGGAAATCTACCTCCAATCACTACATGCCTGAGTGTCACACTTAGCTGAGGACATTTACAGAAAATACTTAAGTGCAGCCTCTACCAGAAGATCGTGAGTCTTTAAAATATGCTTTCCCAGAGCCAATATACCCTTGCTTTGCCTTTCAACACTCCATCACTCCTTGCTTAACTGGAATTATCACTAGAAGCACTATATCACTTCTGTAAGTAGAGCCATCATATGCCACAGCGAAGATGACAAAACTTGCTAACTCATCTTTTGATTACATCAACAAATGTAACCTCCACGGAACTGCCATCCTATCCAGGGCTTCAAATGTCACCATGAATGCCATGCAGGCAAAACCTATCAACAGCTGCACACCACAGAATAAATACATTTAGACAGCAAGCTGTCTTCTCTGGTCAACCTGTACAAAAGCTTTGAAGGTTGCTGCTGACATTTCAAACCAGATGAACGTCTTACATTTCCAAGATTTATATCTCCTTAACTTCAGCCAAGGACCTTTGTCTTCAGGTGTCTAGGCCTGTCTTGGGTTCTAGAAGGGAGGTGCTGAATAAGAAAAGATCTTGCAGCATCTGAAAAATTTAATTAACTTTAATTCCCTAGTATTAAGTTTGTCTGCTATAATTTTCAAGCTATATATTTCTACCCAAGTTATTAACCTTATCAATGTTTCCATTGCTAGCAGTCTCCTGAAGGTACCCAGACATGCTTTATCCTTGAATGGTTAAACATATTAAACTACATCTTAAGAAATTTTTCTCAACTGGTATTTAAGCTTTAGTTTATCTACAACAACTTTCAGAAGAAAACTAAATACATTCAGTGCAGTTGGGTTGAATACAGCAGCCACCAGCTTAACAGATGAACCAAGAGCTAAGCAGTCATTTTAACGTAAGTTCATCAGCCTTAAACTAGCTATGCACATGTCTAACAAATGGCTTCTTATTCACTAAGTGAATGTAATGCAGTTGCAATTCATGTATCTTTAGGGGGAGAATTTCTTGTGTGTCCAAAAATACTAAAAGTAATGTCAATCTGTCAAATGTTGCAACATGATAAGCACAACCATGAAACGTGCATTTTCAGAGAACTACATAAACAAGTAAAAAGATGGATTCACTCTGGATTCCAAGAACATCATATACCAAGTATAAGGCTGAAGGGATGCTTTCACAAAATGTTTCCACTTTTAAACTGAAAAAAGTACTTTGTTTGGACTTCAGAATAGAGTTATACAGTTGCTCCCTTAGGTTCTTCTGCTCCCTTAGGTAGTGCTTACTTCTTTCTATTTCTAATCTGCTTTGTAATATAAACCTGTTTCATTCAAGTTAAAGCAGAAATTGAATCAGAATTATAAAATGAAATTCTGCTTCTTTTTTAACATGAGACTTTCACATACATCATGTACATACCATTACAGTTTTTCACAAGCCCTGATTTATGTATCACATGTCTAGACAGCTGCATAAAGGTTCTAGTTGCTTCACGAACAGATAGAAGTGTGCATGCTCGCAAGGAAGTTATGTACATATCTTTAAAAATGTGATTCCTCCTGCCTTTTCAAACATGCATAAATTATTGCTTATTTTCACTTAAAAGCTCAAACAAAGAAAATTGTTTTAAGTTTGGAAAATTCTAATTCAACTTTGGAGCAACACTGAAAATTCATTACTGCTAAAACTGCCTTAAAAAACCACATTTTTTCGTGCAGTCTATGTTCACATAAAAGAATTAAAACTCCTACAGAGAAAATAAGAACTGTTTACCACCACACATCATGCATAACACCTAGCTCTTGAGCCAAAATAAACAACACAGACTACAGGGAACATGAATATTCTTAAAGGTAAAAGTGGGGAATGTTTAACGCTTTTTTAAAACTCCTTTCGTTCTGCCTGTAATGCTCTCCTGATAGTCTTATCTGTGAAGTCTGGCTGACAATGGAAAAAAATGTCAACACCCACTGGATTATGCCTTTGCTTGTGGTTTTAGACTGCATTGTATTGCAGTTGCCTAAGATCTAATGGATATTTTATTGACTCTCTACTACTACAAATCTTTCCTGTAAATTCAAAGAAATAAACATTGTCAGTCCTTCAGTTTGCCTTTTTTACCCCTTTAGAATTTATAACCACCTGCCTCCAGTCTGATATAACCACTTACTTATTTACCTCTAGGACAAAAATCTATCACCATAAAGATGCTGAAATGAAGCCAAATTCACTCCAGTCCATTTGTAGTCATCTGAACAATTGCCTGTAAAAATTCAGGGCTTTCCCAACTGAGCAAGAAATGGATAAGTCATCTTTTCAGATTGCAGTTCTACATTATAACAACTTCTGAAATTTTGTCAATCATACACAAGCAGCAGCACTAGGAGCAACACCACAGTATTCCATGTGGAAGGCAAGAGACAGATAAAAAATGAGCACTCATAAAATCCAATAATTCTCAGACTAGACAACATTTCCACTGGCTGGCTGCATATGTAAACAAATAGCCAGCCTCAACCTATCTTTGTTATATAGACAACAAATTAGTATATGGGACTAATTTGCTTCTCTGTTCAGCAGACTTCAGCTAGCATGCATGACCAATAACAAGAAAGAAAACATCTGCAGAAACAATATACAATAAATAAGCACACAAAGCTGAGACAGCAAGCAAAACTGAAAGACAGATCAAGCACTACATCAGCATACATAAAACAATATGATTAAATGAACTGGCCAGATAAGGCAAAATGCCATTACCAGACTGAGATCCAGAACAATAAAAAACCCACACAGGACTACAGAGACACCTGTAGAAGACAAGCCTCTCCCAGAAACATAAGAAAAAAGACTACTTTCAGTCAGTGAGTTCAATGATAGCAGTTGAGTAACTGAATGCTGACCAGAGGGAGCAACCAACACCTTATAATGAGTCTCAGAGACATGGTCTTGTTTCCTTGGCATTCGGTGAGCCCCAGGTGATCTGCAGAGTGATGGTCTTTTGAGTGATCTTACCTCATGCATAGGACATGTCATGCTTCCAAGGCTTTAATACACCAGCCGTAATTGTTGCTGGAGCTTAGAGAAGTAGTAATTTTTTACAAGTGTTTACTTATTTAGTTGATTTTCTTAATTTTCTAATGCCATTTATAAGGTGGAAAAAAGAAGATGATGGTCAGGTGGTGAAGTTGTCTGTGTTGTACAGACAACCAGTAAATGGCTGTAAAAATGTCAAAACTAAACACCATCATTACTCTACATAGTAGGCTCTATTAGTACTACTGGGATAGACGTTACTTAAACATCTTTGACATAATAATTAACTGTGAACTTAAAAGTTAAAAGAACTTGACAATTTTGACCATACATACATTGCAAATGTATCTGAAAAAATAATTCTGCAAACATCGTAACAATTGATTGACACTTTTAATATTGCAGCTGGAAAGGATATTCTAGATACAGAGTAAAATACCTGACTTCAAACCTCAAGAAAAGAAATCACAAAGTTGATGGCACCTAAATTGCAACCAGTCTTTAATCAGCACATTAATGAAGACTTCCACCATACAAACAATAAGTAAAATAATACAGATCTTTGCTAATTTTCAGATCAATTATCTACAAAACCAAAGCCTCATGATGAAGAAACCACAGTGGCCTCTTCTAACTTCCCAGCAAGAGATTTATTAACAGTACACAGTAGTGAGACATCCTATTACCAAGACATTTACCACATACTGTACAGGCCACTTACTGTAATATTATGAAGTAATTAATAACACCTGCACACAAAGAAGTGAGCATGTTTACTTAGTTTCTAAATTAAAAAAAATTAACAAATCAGAAAGACAGAATGAAATCATTCCATTATCTGAGAAAATTAGAAAATGTTTTATTAACAAAATTCAAAGGCCTGCATGCCCAAAAATTTCTCTTGACATTAAAGGGAGCTAAAAAGGTCATGTAGTTCACAGGGGAAAAAAGGGCAAAAGCTAATTCTTCTACATAAGTTTTACCTATTACCATCTCAGAAAGTAATGGAAATGAAATAAACTGGATGTTAGGATAAACTTCCTTCACTGAAAGGGCTGTTAAAAACTAGAACAGGCTGCCAAGTGAGGTATTGGAGTCATCATCCCTTGCGGTATTTAAAAGACATGTAGATGTTGTGCTTAGGAACATGGTTTAGTAGTGGGCTTGGCAGCACTAGGTTAGTGGTTGGACTTGATAATCTTAAAGGTCTTTTCCAATCTAAATGATTCCATGATTCTGAAGCATCCTCATCAGTGTTGTTTGGTTTTTTTAAATTCTTATCCTTTTAAACACAGAAAAATATCTGCAAAGATACTGAGAGCAAAAGCCACACACTGGATCTTTCAGATATAGAATCATAGAACTATGGAATCATTTTGTTTACAAAAAAACCTTTAAAATCATCAAGTCAAACCACTAACCTAACGCTGCCAAGCCCACTGCTAAACTTTGTCTCTCTGCACCTCATCTACACGTGTTTTGAATACTTCCAGGGATGGTGACTTCACCACCTCTCCGGACAGACTGTTCCTGGGTCTAACCACCCCCTCAGTGAAAAAGTTCTTCCTAATCTCCAATCTAAACCTCTCCCGGTGCAACTTGAAGTCATTTCTACTTGTCCTGTCACTCATTACTTGGGAGAAGAGACCAACCCCCACCTCACTACAACCTTCTTTCCAGTAGTTCTAGAGAGCAATAAGGTCTCCCTTCAGTCTCCTCCAGACTAAACAACCTCAGTTCCCTCAGCCTCCTCTTCTCCAGGCTAAACATCTTCAGCTCCTTCAGCTTCTACTAAATAACACTTGTGCTCTAGACCCTTCACCAGCTTTGTTGCCCATCTCCAGGACCTCATATCTTCCAGAACACAGACCATGCTCACCAAGATTCTCTATTCTGTGCCTAAGAAAAGGATACATTGCCATCTTTATTAAAAATCTATGTCATGCATTAGTTCATTTTGAAAAAGGGAAAAGAAAAAAAAAGATTTAAAAAATGGGTAAAGTTTAGTGGTATTTGGACCCTGTAATCTAACAGAAATAATCTGCAGGCATGTACTGACATCCAGAGGGATCTTCAGCGAAATGCACATTTGCCATATGTAAATTCCACATAGTGCAAATTCCAATCTGAATGTTGTATATATTTAGCTTTCCTCCTCCTCTTCTTCTTCCTCCGGTCGGAAGTACCACCTTCCCTTATCATGGCAAGTATTTTAGTCAAGATATGCCCGCAGGATGCATGTGTGTTTTATGCACACAATGCACCTACACAGCATTAAAAGGTCAGAGACAAGTCTGTTACAAAAGACTACGCTAGAGCTATTTGTTTGTACTAATGGATAGCTCACCAGGAGAGGACTGGTGGAAGGAGAAAGGTGTGATTTTTGTATTCCCACTGCTATTCATACTTACTTGGCGCTTACACAATCAAAATCAGTTCTCCATGAGGATACCCTTGTTCCTCCCTTTCCTTCTTGCCTGCCAGCTACTGAGCACCCCAGCTTCCAGCTCTGCATAGGAAACCTCAGCTTCCATCAGGTCTTACATCATGTCAGAAACACACAGTTTCTGCCCCTAGTACATAGAGAAGAAGAAATCTCCTCAAGTAGTGGATGAACCTTTACACCAGCTGTCCCAGGACCACATACAGGCAGCAAAGTTGTATACAAAAAGAGTAACTGTTATCATTTTTGCACTGTCTCCAGATCCATATAAGCTATCTGAAAACAATGTCCCCAAATGCTACAGACTTCAGCTTGTTACAACTCTTTTGCCTAGCCTTTAAAGTGAATTCAGTAGAGTTTTATCTTTTGTGCAAATAACAGAGCAATCACCAATTTGACTCCATTAGCAGGCAGTTCTTCTGAATATTCTTCCTGTGGTCCTAGCACAGAATTTGTATTTTGGAAGGAAAATAAAGACTTCAATAATCATAAATACCAGGGAAAAAATCACAAAGGTAATATTTTGTCTTTTGAACTTGGAAGCACTACTATTTAGTTTAACAAAGGTACACGTGCTTTTATACAATTCTACTGTTCTATCTGTAATTGGTGTTTTGTTTTCCTGCACTTGAACAACACTACATTCTTAAAGGATTAAGGAAACAACTATGAAGCTCCCAGAATTATTCCATGTGAGGAGAAAGACCACAGAGTGGTTAATATTTCCACTGAAACCTTCTCTTTCATCAACACTGTGGTCATCTTGTAAACAAATATGTTTTTCTTGCCTGACAATAATTTTGCAGTAATTTTGTATTAAAAGAGTATTACCGCAGTTCGGGATCGTCATATCCAGCAAGGCTGTCCTCTTGTTGTTGTCATCTATGCAGTATAAATCCTGAGTTTCTGTGTAAAACTTGGTCTCTTGAAATTTCTTGATCCACATAATTTCACAGGAACACTTGAATGGATTGTCCACCAATATCCTATAGCAAAAAAAACCCGACTTATTTAGAATTCAGAATGTGTCAAATATACAGAAAACAATGGGGGGCAGGGAGAACTCCAAGCACACAGTTGGGTTAAAGTACAATTTGAACCCTTTAGTTAAGAAGCATAAGCAAGGCAACCTAGTAACCCCAGTACAATGCAAGCTGCAAGTGGATAATGGTTTCCACATAGAGAATAAAAGTCTCCTTGCCTGAAGAACCCCGACAATCGTAAGTCAGACAGATCACACAGGGGGCTTGACTACTTATCTCCAATTCACCAGTGTAAATCAAGAGCACATGGAGAACTGGGCCCTCCATCAAGGTTCATTTTATTTTATAAGACTGAAGCAGAGATCAAAATTTCTCTCTTCCACACTTGACTCCGTACTCAGCTGCCTCAGAAAGATCATGCTATGGTTTACTGCTGTGAGCTGGTAAATTCTTCACAGAGTCCAATAGTCATGGACTATAGGCATGTCCTAACAAACTCTAATCATAAAAAAGGATTTTACCTAACCTTCAAAATTCATCAGCTACAGAATTCTAGAAAATCTCACATGAAGAAACCACAACTCAAAAAAACAGCCTTGAAACAGATATGTATCACCAAGAATTTCAATCATAGATTAGCAAACATACCAAATTTTAGTTTTAAAATGTAATACAACTATGCAACAATGTAATGAAATAACATCCAAGCAAAATATGCATAGAAACATCCCAACAACTATGCAAGAAGTGACATGCTGTTGTTTCTTTCTCCTACAGGCATAGATGAGATCCATGAAAGAATGTGCAAGTGACTCTTTCAGACATTTAATTACAGTAGTAACAATTGTTGTTCACAAAATTTAACAGATATTGTCAATTTACAGAAACCAAACTCAGCTTGCTCACAGAATTTAGGCTCATAAATTACTCCTGAGGACATGAAATGCGCAGATCACAAAAAACTCAGCTTATTATAGCTGCAGCTTGTTCCCCCAAAAGTTATGTGCAGTTCTTTGAGGATTAACAGCTGCAGGAATCACTATTGCAAGCCTCGGAAGGAATAACTTGTATTCACAGAAGTCATCTGCTGGACTTTCACACCATCACAGCATGGACAAGAATATCTACAATATCTATTTTCAGAACAGCAAGATTTACTTCCTATTTTCTGTTTGATCGCGTTACATCCCTGCAAAAGAAATTTCCCTTGACCAGTAGCTAAGCAGTCCTTTTCTTCCACTATTTTTTTGGTGTTAAACTCGTCAAGGGAGTTAAGCACATCATAGGCAGGATGCTGGATGGAGGCACGATAGACCTCTACATACACTCATGTGAAAGAAAGAATCTGACCTAGTAAAAGCAAATTATGTGTCTTTATGTTGTTTGGTGTCATTTTACAGCTGACACTACAGTTTTTTCTAAAAGAAGCAGCCTCTCAAAGCAGCATCTCCTTCTCTGCAATACCTGGTGAATATCTCGTACTTCATCCTAACCTGAACTTTTCATCCCTTTTTGTTTCAATTTACAAGAGCGCTAACAACAGGATATTTGTTTGTCTGATTTAGAAGAAGCTCCTCAAAAGCTATTTATGGCATTATTCTCTCATATTCTTGTTCCAATACTCTTCTTTCTCTCCTTTTTTCTGATTTTCCACCTATGTATTAGCCAGCTGCCAACAAAATTGCTGAATACTAATGTTATCACTGTTTTTCCTCCCTTCAGGCTCTCCTTTTTTTACTTCACTTTCTTTCCCTCACTTCCCCCACATCTCACTACATCATCATCTCTTGAGTAACTTTATTTCTTCTACTCCTGCACTCCAACTCTTTCTCAAGTTCACAACGCTCTACATCAATTTTGTATGCTCTCTCAGCTACTTGTCATCACACATTACCTCCATACCTCAGAAACTCTCATTCTAACCTTCACATGATGCATTTTCCCCATATCTGGCTCATTCCCTTTCCCTGCTTCTACTACCATGACATTGAATGGCTGTTGTTTAACTCTAGTATTAATTCAACAAATATTTTCACTCCTAATTCACAGCATCCAGTTGTTTTGCCTCTAAGTGCTGTTTCCCTGGCTCATTAAACTTTATTTTCATAATTCCCATCATACATTTGTAACATTTCAATCTGTCACTCTCTGTCCCAAATCCTTTTTCCCTTATTTTTTGCCCAGGAGGAAAATAATTTCTTCAGAAAGGTTGATGTTGTTCTCCTTCAAAATATTTGTAAGCACTCACTCCACCCACACCCTAAAAAGCTCTTCACCTGAGACGGATTGATTGAAGAGTGGCTTGATTTGTGCTTTGGAATAAACCTATTACTGGCTGCAGACAAATTCCAATGAACTCAAAGCTGAGTATGCCTTCAAAATTGCAGTCATTTCCTTTTGTGTATGCTTCCTAAACTAGAACATACCCACTCTTACTTTTCTGCAACCCAAGGAGAGAGGCAAAGACGACTCCACTTCTATACTAACTGCTTAGAAAACTTAGCAGCCTAAGCTTCACACTGTGCACTGGTCTGAGTCCTGTATCTGGTTTGTTTTTGGTTTTTTTTTTTTGATGTCATGACAACTACAAAACATAAAACACAGAGCCAAGTATCACAGAATCACAAACTAACAACAGCTTTTTGTTCAGCGTCTAGATACAACCTATGAAGAAACAAGGACTTTAGAACCAATAGACCTATGCAGCACATGGAGCAATGGGAGCGCTCTGCAACTAGCTAGTCTCTCCATCAGAGTGCTCGGTGATTGCCAAGTTATGAAAGAAAATTCCAGTAAGCAATGTTCCCTGGGCTGTAAGAAAAGTGATTAAACCAACTTAATTATCAACAAACATACCTAAGGGGCATAACCACTTTTTGTGACACTGGGATTTGCTCATTTTATTTCTCATATGCTGAAGCTCACAAGTGGTTGAGGGTTGCAAGGCTGGTGTTGCAATACTTGGACTGGCATTTTGGACAACTGACTCTGGTGTGAGCTCCAAGGGAGCCATCTTCTCTCTCCTCTGCAGTCCCAGCCCCCTGAAAGCTCCTGCAGGCCCTCTGTGGTTTCACATATCAGCAAAGAATGCACAAGACGAACAAACTTTTGGAATATACACCAATATAGAAATTCTACTTGATGGAACAGAGGATAAAAATGTAACATTAAAACAATCAACAATTATATGTTTAGCATTGCTTCATTAACAAATGATTATATAAAGCACAACGCAGCTCAAATAATTTGAGGAAATACAGATATTCTTTGGTAGCCAACCATAAGCATAGCAGCTGTGAGGCCAATATAAGAGTATGAGAGAGGCTTAGTTTGAAGATCTGTAGAAGGCTGTATTTTCACTAACTCAAATATTTAATACAAGCATCAGTTGTTTTGTGTAAAGTAATCTCACAACAAAATATTTTTCAAGATCAAGGCCATTATGACCTCCACATTGCTTTAAAAGATACACTTGACTTGACTTGACTTGAAGGCCTCCAATGAAAATATCTCTGTATTTATGTGTCTGGCACTGCTGCTTTCTTTGAATCAGAATTTTACTCCTAATCATTTACTGACCTCTACCTTCAACAGTGTGAGTGGCTGATTCACCAGAAGGCTGTGTTGCCATTCAGTGGAATCTGCATGGGCTTGAGAGCTGAACAAACAAAAACCTCGAGGTTCAACAAGACCAAGTGTGGAATGCTACACCTGGGGAGGAACAATCCCAAGCACCAGGACAGGCTGGGGGCTGACACACTGTAGAGCAGCTCTGTGGAGACAGACCTGGCAATTCTGGTGGACAGTAAACTAAATATGACCCAGGAATGTGTTCTTGTGGTCAAGAAGGCCAATGGCATTCTGAGATACATTAAGAGAAGTGTGGCCAGGAAGTTGAAGGAAGTTCTGCTCCCTCTCTACTCTGACCTGGTGAGGTCTAATCTGAAGTCCTGTGTCCAATTCTGGGAGAACTGGATAAGTGACAGAGATGAGTAACTTCTGAAGAGAGACCAGCACAGGGCCATCAAGATGATCAGGGGACTGGAGCATCTTCCTTATAAGAAAAGGCTGCGGGAACTGGGGCTGTTTAGTCTGAAGAAGAGTGAGAGGGGATCTTATTAATACTGACAAATACCTGAAGGGTGGGTGTCAAGAGGATAGGCTGAGTCTTTTTTCTGTAGCATCTACTGACACTACAAAAGGTAATGAGCACAGGCTGGAATACAGGACGTTCCACTTGAACATGAGAAAAACTTCTTTCCTGTGAGGGCAACTGAGCTCTGGCACAGGCTGCCCAGGGAGGTTGTGGAATCTCCTCTGGAGGTTTTCAAACCTGCCTGGACATGTTCCTGTGCAACCTGATCAAGGTGAACCTGCTTTAGTAGGAGGGTTGTACTAGATTATCTCTAGAGGTCCCTTCCAACCCTACCATTCTGTGATTCTGTGATTCTGTGATTCTGTGAACAGAGCAAACTTCAAAGTCTTGTTCTTCCATTCCAGACAAAAATAAACTTTATTTTAAGAAATGACAACTTACAGATCAGACAAACCCAGATGGCGAAAAGGCTTCTTGGACAAACTTGAGAGCTTGTTTCTGGATAAATTGCTATGGGAAAAGAGAAAGATTGCATTAATTAGAGCTGACTCTTCTTACACTGAAAACATACTTTGTGTCTCTTAAAAAATTTAGAACTCAAACCATATCTAAAAAGCCCTCATTCCTTTGATTACAATTGTAAAGAAATGGTGCTTCGTCTCATGTTATGGTTTGATGGATCTCAAGGGTTTGAATCTAGTCTATACCTAAAGCCAAATACATTCTAAATCAAACTCAGCAGGCATCAATATTTTCACTTTCAGCACCCCTGTTCACTACAGAAAAGCAGCAGATTTAATTGTGTTTCAAAAGTATTTTGTGAAGTCCAGGTGTTAATTACATGGTCGATTTACTCATAAGTGAAATGGGTGTATCCCCTTCTTTGATGCTGCACCAAACTCCATACTCACATATGCCCTCCTCACATGCTAGCACACATCCACATCAGACCCTTTTAGTTATTCTTTTCCAATTGCATGTACAATATGCAGCCACATGGAAGATCAAAAGGAAAACTGTAAAATGCCTATATTGGGTTTTTTTTATGTCAATTAAGCATTTGTGTTTTCCAGTAGTAATTAAGTGAAACGTCCTTGCCCATTATGCAGAGCAAAGAAATGTTCCTCTGAATCAGAAATACTCCTCCCCTCCCAGGCTTACCAAATTGCTTTCTCCACCCCAAAGCAAAATAATGCTGTTTTTCTACACTTTTATCAGTCCACCAATTAAATACAGTGAGAGTAGTAAACTCTGTAACTGCCAGCAGCACAGTGCAAATAAGTGTTATGAGCCAAAAAACCTTGAGTTTTATACGGTATTATAAAGGCGCCATAGAGGTTTCATAGCTAAAGTTGCACTGCATTTTAAACCAGGGATTACACCTCTTTTTTTTGTTTTCTCCCCTGACTAAAGAACACAGTGTTTACTTTCCGAACTTTCAGTTCTTCATCTCTGAGTACAAGATAATTTTCAGAGGAACTACAAGTTGAATCTTCTACAAATGTTTAGAACAGAAACTTTAAGAGATTTTATTTACTGTGTTTCCTCATTGATTCCTTCTGGCAAACAACAGCCGGAAGCTTAAAAATTGACCTATCCTAATGTGTGAGAACAACACAGATGAGCTACTATTTCATTAGTCAGGTAAACAGGACTGCCCTATGGTAGACACTGGTGGAAATGTCTCATGGAGCCTGATCAGATATATCAAAGCTGAAGTGCAATTTGCATGTAGGACAAAAGTTGTGTTTAAGTAAAAAACTGTTACTATGATTTTTTTTCCCTAATATGTATAAGCCATATGTTGGGAAGTTAAAAGAGAAGTTGAAATCTCGTACAGACTTGGGCTTTTGTCTCCAACAGTGAGGAAATGTAAAGCACATTAAACTTCATCCCTCCACTCACCATGCAGGGTAATATCCCCCTCATTCTGACATTGCCAAGCAGCACATGCAGATGCCTCCATGGTATTACCATATGAGGCACACACCCGCTTCTCTTACCTGTGCAGAAACTAAACACTACCTTTCCCAAAAGACAACCAGACATACAGTGGGCTCTACCGGTAGACAAGTGACCGTGCCACTCACTAATCTAGTGGGAGCCAACATATTTTAAGTCATGCAAAAATTAGGTTTGAGTCCTGGTTTCTCACAGCAAAAGACCTTGCTCTTCTGTATCAAGACTTCCTAACCATCAGATAGATTCCACAGGGAAAACTCATTCCAGTTGAAGTCACTTCATTTTGTGTGATCCTCCCTGACACCCTAATGGGAGAGCCAGGCTAAAACTCTGATTCCAGATCAAGACAAATAGAAGTGAATTTGAAACCCTCTATCACCAACACCTTCTAAATACTAAAGTACCACAACAGAAATCTAAGAATGCACCATAAACATCTCTACATAAGAGCACTAGCCATCCTCTTGAGATAGTGTTTCTCTCTTTTTTATTTAAGAAAACAACATCTTAAAAATAAAATTTTCAAGAATATCTTAAAACCATAAAGACTGACTCTGGGTGAGGGTTTGCTGTTAGTAATCCTGCATGGGCATAACAGCCCGCCTACTTCACATGCAAATCTCATCCTTCCTAAAGATTTCCTCCCAGATGCTCACACCTTTCCTTGCTCAACTCACTCAATGATCACCTGACTCATCCCATGCCTTCGTGAGGTACTGAGCTGACTGCTTCAGAGCCATGAACTCTATCTGATACCAGACTATGCTACCAGACTATGCAGCCATTGCTTCTGGAAGATTAATGCAACCTTTTAGGCAGAAGAAGAGCCCTTGTTTAGATTCATGACTTCAAACTTTAGATTCATGGACTTACTGCCCAAATGTCACCAGGTATGTTACTTTCTGAATCCTTTGTGCAGGTATCAATCAGGTGAGTCAATGGAAAAAAAGTGGGATTGATAGTTTAAGTAAAACTATGAGAAGAATTAAGAGTCATTATTTTAACAACTTCAGTTTTGAATAACCAAAAGCACCTTGACAGCTTTGCCTTTTCAGATTTTAACTAATTGTGTTTAATATGCACCAGGAAAGGGAAGTAAGAACAGTAAGAAAAGGAATTAAAATTTTCTGTGCTTATATTCTTGACCATGGGTTGAAACATTTAGTGCTTCAAAGACTGTAGCCTTTTCTCCCACATAGTTTAGCACTTCAAGATTTTTAAAGTTGACAAGTAATTCAATAGAAATTTTTCAGACCACTGTTACAGATTTATCACCTTAAACAATACTTTGACAGTAAATTTTATGTTATATATATTTTTCATAAACTGAGCTCTTTATATTGATTATAGCAATATCTGGTGTAGTCTCTTTAACAAATGGGAAGAGAATATAAATTGGTTCCCAAATTCAACCACACAAAAACAATATCACGTTGAGCAGTGCAAAGATACATCTGGGGTTCTCAGGTGTTTTTTATCCTGAAAAAAAAAAAAGAGTCTCAAATACAGAGCCTGGCTCCAAAGCTATATAAAGGAGAGAACATAAATTCTATCAAAAGTATCCCTGCACTTTACATACAAATATCAAGCTTACTTTAAATTTGGTAGCTGTAATTAAGATACAAGCAAACCTGTGGCCATGCGAGGAGTGCAAGAGCAGCCTGAGAAGCTGCATAAATATTCACACAGCTAGCAAAGCAGGCACTTTCTACAGCGCTCCTGGTAGGAGGTGGCAAGAAGGAAGAGAATGAAACAGATCTATGCAGAACTGAAAGGAAGAAATAAGGAAATGGTCATTTTGCTACACTCAGTCTCCCTCCACAGGCAACTGCCTGCTCTGCCTATGTCTGGAGTCAGTCCTGTGCGCAAGCAAGGAAAAATCTGCGGCAAGGTCTCAGTCTTTTCATTTGGCTGCCTTACCTAAACCTCAACAGTGCAGAGACACAAACACATCTGAATACCTAGAACTCTATATATACTACAGTCACAAATCTATGATTCAATATTGCAATTTTGCATAGCCTGGCACCTAACAATAGCTATTTTTAAAAACATTTTTGGAAATATGCACTTCTTGTGAAATGCACTTGTACACTTAAAGGTATTGACAGCATACCATGCAGGTCCATTGCATTTTCTGTTAGCAGACAACAAGCTCACAAAATACAGCACTACTAAACTAGGACTGTTTTAATAGCCTGTTAAATGTGACTGTTGATTAATTTGAGTTTAAGGTCAATACCAGAATTATATAAGCAAGGCTATTCATTCACTACACTGAAGCAGTATCTATTAGACCATTTATTTTTCCATTGTTTCTGTTATTACACAGATTTTCTCATCATATGTAAGTCTAGAAAGATATTCGGGCTACATAAGTTTGGTGTAAGGTAATGACAAAAATGGGATTAAGGAAATTTATGTTACCAAATTCCTTATAATCTGATATTCTTAAAATGATTCATAAAATAAATACTATGTTCATAAAACTCCTTAACTACATCAAAAGATTTTTCATAGAAGAAAACTGTAATAGTATCACCAGCAAAATTAAAGCTTATACAGTTACATCAATCTTCATAGAAATGTTTCGAGTTTTGTTTCCTTTATGGGATAGTAACAAAACTTGTTTCAAAACAAAATGCAAGACTTCTCAAAGAGCTGTACTCAGAGGTTACTCTTGCAGAGTGAAACTATTTCAGCTGTTAATATTTTTCACTGCTCTGATCACAATAGGGGCTGCACTTCATTCCCAGTGCAGTCAACAGGAATTTTATTGCTGAGGACAATAACCAGTGATTCACTGGGGCTTTCAGAAACATTTTAGTGTGCATCAACACTTGCCAGAGAAAACAAACAAATACATTATTTGCAGGGATAATAGAACAGCCTCAGCAAAACACATCTCCATACTTATTACTCTTCCATGTGCATACAGAGCAGGTGGTGCCACTTAATATCTTTCAATCTTATCTGTGCTTATCCAGAGTCTGATAATGTTACTAAATCTCCACCAAAAGAAAACACAGTATGAGGCTGGATTAGCTCCAGGATTCCATGTACATCAGCTGAACAGATGTCAGTCAGTCTAATTTGTTTCTAGTAAGCAGCTTCATGAACTACAGATCTAGTAAGTCCTGCTTACCAACAGATATGTATTCCACATTTCACTGCATGCTCCAGCTGAAGCTCCTCCCGCGTCTGAAGTATTTTAAAGACTTCTTGTCCACAAGGATTCTGTAGTGTCTAGCAGGTCACATATGCACGGATGATGCTTCTCCCTAAAGTAGTAACTCTAATAGAGTCTCCCTGTTCTAGCCAGTGGTCAGTTTTCAGGAAATCTCTTTACTTGAGTAAGTTTTGGTCAGAAGCAACCACTGTGGACCGAGATACTTTGTGACTTCCCTAGGGAAACATGAAAAAACCTCACAAGAGGATCCTATCAATTGTCTCAGTTACCTTTTTCAGCATCTACTTACTGACCCATACAGGTGGGAAAGTCTTCCAGATAGATATATTTATCTTGCTCCAAATTAAACTCATTATTTCTCACTCTGTACTCACGGATATAAAGAGAACTGATTGGTCCTCATCATAATTGCCCTTCCTTTAAAAACAAGAAGATATACGTTCCTTCTCAGTCTTCTCTTTACTGGACTGAATACACTCAGCCTCTGAGTCTCCTTAAATTATCTGCTTTACAAGCTCCTTATAATACTGCTGCTCTTCTCTGTAATGTCTTTCAAATGGGTAGACTCAGTGTCCTAATCTATGCACAGCACTTCAATAGATGCCTTCCCAGAAGCTGAGGTACCAGGGAAAAGACACAAAAAATCTAACACAAAATTCTTCTTGATCCTAGACTGATTTTGCTTTTTTTCTGGTGCATTACATGGAGATTCTGTTCCAGAATAGTCACTAAATCTTTCTCTACAAATGTCCCACACTGCCAGTAAGTTCTCATTGCACATTTCCACTGTGCAATAGCCAGTGCCTATGCTATTTGGCTTTATGGAATTTCATCTTTTACCATTGTAATTTGCTGAGCAATTGTTACACAAGCAAACACGCAAATTCACTCTCAAAGATGCTTCCCTTATATGGCTAAACAAGTATAGTAAAAGCTTTTGACTTTATATGAAGGATTATGTAAACTTTACAGGCTGACAAAATCTGGTTCACACTCCTCCAGTGACAGTTCCACATTAAGGACAGCAGTTACTGTTTAGGCAGACATAGACATTCATGTCCATTTCCTTTGATTCATTAATTGCCATTCTTTGGTAAACACAGGTGTAGTAAGTGAATCCATTTCATTTGCAAAGCAATCAGCCCTATGTTTTGCTCAACAGTTCTTCCTTCCTAAAAAGGAACATCTTGTAAGCCTGAGGCTTGGCTTTATGTCTTTCCAGTCTCACTAGAACCTCAGCAAAAGCAAGGGGTTAACTGCTAAATATATCTAGTGAAGACGGATGGACTGAAACACACACTGAAATATTTGGCTGAGGCAGAGTACTTGTGAGGAATTGAGCCTGTCACACGATTTCAGTGTTTGTAGGACTAGATCCACAGTTTTCTTTGTAAGTACAGCAAAGCCAGCTACTTCATGTCTGTCCCACTAAAATGCACTATATTCTTTCAGGGACACATACTTACACTAAAAAGAAACAAAGTCTTTCATTTTGGCTGATCATTTTGCTCTGTACTTCTCTAAAGGACTTTGATCAGTCCAGCGTTTGCTAAATCTATGGTCTACGTAGTCCAGAAAAAATGCAGCAAATACAACCAAAAAGCTGAACAGGCACCAACTCTCCCTTGTCAAGTTCTTGAACCACAAATTGCATTTGGGTGTGAAAACAACTTCATTCCTATATTCTGTTTTGAGTGCGTTAGTTCAGATCTTGAGTGAGGTTCCAAAGTGAATCTTCTGATTATTCCCAGGACTTCAGTTCACAGTCATGCCTCAGTCTCTGGGTACAGCACACACATCGGTCACATTTCACTAGATGTGCTCCATGCATGCACCTATTGCATTGAATTAACCCAGTGAATTAGACTAGAGCTAGTCAAACCCATCACACTGAGTGTCATGCATGGTACGGACACCTTACCCTCAACACTAACCTACTCAGCTGAGAGAGGCAGTCTGTGCTATACTACTTATCACAAAAGACCCAGACAGAGTCCACTCTTAGATACAGGATAAAGAACTGGACTGGCTTCTTACCATTACGCGCTATGTTCTTAAGAGCCTTACCGTATCCACCTTACTTGTGGTCAGTTAATAACTGAAGATCATTATAAGCCTGTCTTCTTAAAACATTTTTTATGAAAGAAATAGTAATAGAGATAAATAAGTAACAATTATATAAATTAACATGAGTTGAGAAGTTTGACTTAGAAGGCAGACCCTAGTCTTACTCACATGTACTGCAGGTTAACGTTTTTCACAAATGCCTGACGGGACACAAATCTTAAGCCTGAATCCACCACAGTCCTGTGGAAATACATAAAACTGTCAGAATATTTCATTTAAAATATAATGGAAAGGATAAAGACAAAAATGGCTGTGAAACTAATGTGTATTAAACCCCAACAAGACTGAACCATAAGACTCAGAACTGTGTTCTAACAAAGTTAGGCCCACACTCTGATGAAGTGTCCATATGCTTCTATAAAAGAAATACAGAAAAAAAGATTTAGAACATACTCATCCCCACATACTCACAGATTTTTAAGTCCCACATAAAATCCAACTTCATTGTCATTGATACTTTCCAATTTTCGCTGATTTGCGATGTAACTGTTAAAAAGCAAGACAGAAAAAAGTATGAAAGTACATCTTTCCATGGCTTTGACTATTCAGAGATCAAGCACCAACGTCTGAGAGTCATCAGTGACTGCTAAACTAATGAAGTTAACACTAAGACCTAGTATGAGTATCTGCAGAGTAAGAGTGCTCCTTAAAATTTTCCCCATCATTTCAATTGTACTTTGCAAGACAGGGCTGGAGGAAAAGCAGTGTAGTGTTACACAGGGGAATGAAGACACCAAGGAAACAAGTCACTCTGAAGGCACGGTAAATAAAGCTGCATTACACTGCACCATTTTCCAGGACACAAGGTATGGCAATAAGAAAACTGAGGAAAGGACAGCTGTACTTCATAATGTTACACGCACAAGCAGAAATTAAGAGAAACTATCACAGTAGACCAAAGCACTGAGTCCACTCACATACTGTGAGCATCTCTCTGAATCTCAGAAGTAAGAGGGCAAGCAAGTCGGTCCATTGCATTAGTATCACATAAGAGCTACGAATAACCAGACACCTTCCACAGACTGGAAACTAAAACATTTTAAACATAAGGCATGTGATGCAATAAAATGTTACCTTTTCTGCAGCAAGAAAAAGTTTCACAGTGCAAATCATGCAGCCTAGGAAGAATGCCTTGCTAAAAAGTCCATGCATTTCAAAAGATAACCCGTATTTTCCTTAGCATCCAAAACTAACCAAAACTGCAGGTTTTCCTAAAAAGAAGTTTTTCCTTGTTAGACTTTTTAAGTGTCTTTTTTAAAAAATGTAAATGGCATTCTAGTGAATTGGAAAGAAGGTGAATTGCTTTCCCAAAGGCAACCCATGTACTTCAATTGTTGTGTTAGAAAAAATTCACTGTCTGAGCACATCCCAATAGAAGCTTGAGAATCCCGAAAGTTGGGACGGACTCCCTTCTGAAGGACACTGACTTAGGCTATGCTCATGCCAGGTACCAGGAAAAGCAAAAGGTTATCCCTAATGGGATTCATTGTCCCTTGGGGGGTGGGGGGGGAACCAACAGAGCAGTAAAAAGACAATGCATGATGCTTGACAGAACATGATGCTACAGCATCAGATGAGAGCAACTGCTCTCCTTGACGCGTACCCATTAAAAGATAATACAGTCCTTCACATTTTGTGTTTCCTTCCTTGGATTTTTTAAGGCATATGATCTACTCTCTTGGGGTTTATTAATCTCTTTGTTTGTTTGTTGGTAAATTTATACATTTTGGCAAGTAAAAGCAATTAAGTAGTTTATCAAAGACTATCTATTCTTCCGTCCCACAGTTCTGAAAGTGAATGATGATACTTCCACTGAACTTGCCCTGAAGAAGAACTCATGATTTAATTATCAACTTCTCTGTCACTTGGACCTCATCATGTCAAAATAAAGTTAGGCAAGAGGTATCACAGATATCGTCCTCATTTTGCCCTCAAGAGTCCAGTCAATGAGAATCCTGTCAAGACCAAATAGAGACAGGGAAAACACAGAGCAGCAGGAATTGAGGAAATAGGACAGAGAAACACAGAGGAAGAAGAGACACTGAGGAGGAAGAGAAAAGAAACCAGCAACCAGGTGTACTAACTGAAGATAAAGCAATAAAAAAAACCCCTCTGACAAACACTGTCACACACAGATCCATCACTTAAATGCACTTATCACCCATTCAAATCTGACATTGCAATTTTAGTCATAAAAACATTTAACCAAAACCTCCCACTACAAGAAGTTCCAGAACTTGATGCAGCTTACAGTGTCAAACAGAAATATATCAGTGTATTAAGATCTTGCATTGAGCCTGTTACTGTAAAACAATTCAGCTCTGCTGAAGTCGGTGAAGCTATCTCAATTTTCATCAAAGATTTGCATATGAGCACACAATCAATATAAAAAGGTCAATGTTGGTCCACGAACCAAAAGGATGATACTTGGGATGAAAAAACCAGCATAAAATAATGGTATTTTCTTTCCTTTTCTTATTGCATCCCTTAAAATAAATAAGGAGGGGAGCATTCTTTAAGCTGGTGCTAGTTTATTTATGGTGAAATACTTATGATTCCTGTTTCTAACCAAAAGGCACCACTGATTTTCGATAACCATACTTCAAGTAGGGACCTGGAAGAAATTCTGGCTAAGTGTAACTAACTCAAAACAATAGCTTTTCTGCAACACATTTGTAAAAGCACTCTCAGCAGGGAATCATAGAATCATAGAATGGTAGGGGTTGGAAGAGACCTTTAGAGATCATCTAGTCCAACACTCCTGCTAAACCACGTCCACATAGATTAGGTCACACAGCAACATTTCCAGGCAGGTTTTGAAAACCATCAAGGAAGGAGACTCCACACCCTCCCTGGGCAGCCTGTGCCAGGGCTCCCTTACCATCACAGTAAAATAGTTTCTTCTTATGTTTAAATGGAACGTTTTGTGTTTCAGCTTCATCCCATTACCCTTTGTCCTGTTGCTAGATACAATAGAAAAAAAGAATGCCCCAGCCTTCTGACATCCACCATTTAGATATTGATAAATATTAATGAGATCCCCCTGCAGTCTTCTCTTCTCTAGACTAAAAAGCCCTAGTTCCTGTAGTCTTTGCTCAGAGGGAAGATGCTCCAGTCCTCTGATCATCTTGGTGGCGCTGCACTGGACTGTCTCCAGCAGTTCCCTGTTCCTCTTGAGCTGGGGAGCCCAGAATTGGACAGATGAAGCAGAGTAGAGAGGGAGAAGAACCTCCCTCAACCTGCTGGCCACACTCTTCTTGATGCATCCCAGGATGCCATTGGCCTTCCTGGCCATGAGGGCACATTGCTGGCTCATGGTTAGTTTATTATCGGCCAGGGCTCCCAGGTCTCTCTCTGCACAGAGCTGTTCTCCGGTAGATCAATCCCCAGCCTGTCCTGGTGCTTGGGGTTGTTCCTTCCCAGGTGCAGGACTCTGCACTTGTCCTTGTGNTCACGGTAGATGACATCCACTGCTCTCCCCTCATCTAGCCAGCCAGTTTTGCACTCATAGAAGGCTATCAGGTTGGTCAAACAGGATTTCCCCTTAGTGAATCCATGGTGACTTCCTCTTCACATATTTAATTACTCCATTCAGGTTGTGTTGTTCCATCACCTTTCCAGGGATGGAGGTGAGGCTGACCCGCCTGTAGTTTCCTAAGTTGTCCTTCTTGCCCTTTTTGAAGACTGGAGTGACAATGGCCTTTCTCCAGTCCTCAGGCACCTCACCTCTCCTCCATGATTGCTCAAAAAAGATGGAGAGCAGCTTAGCAATCACATCAGCCAGCTCCCTCAGTACTCTTGGATGCATCCCAGCAGGATCCATTGACTTATGAGTGCTAAGCTTGGCCAACAAGTCTTGAACTGCTTCCTCTTCCACCCAGGGCAAGTCCTCTGCTGTCCAGGCCATCTATCCTTGTTGGACTGGGCTTCCCGAGGGCCAGTCTTGACTGTAAAGACTGAAGCAAAGAAGGCACTCAGTAGCTCGGCCTCCTCTGCATCCTCTGTCACCAGGGCACCCTCTGTGTTTAGTAGTGGGCCCACATTCCCCCTCATCTTCCTTCTGCTGCTGATGTACCTGAAGAATGCCTTCTTATTTTCCTTTACTTTCCTGGATAGGTTTAATTCTAGAAGGGCTTTAGCCTTCCTGGTTGCACCTCTGCATGCTCTGGCAATGTTCCTATAGTCTTCCCAAACATGACCATGACAGCAAAGCAAATTTCACACGGTTGGAAATCTTTGGAAAAAGAGTAGTCAGTTGTAATTTACCATAAGCAGGTCACATCCTCTTGTGCTTTCTTACTTGCTTAACAAGTCTGTTTTAAGTTAAGCCTTTGCAGTTATTTCACAGCAGTTAAAAAGAAAGGAGTGTGGTGATGTAGCTGTACACTGCACAGGGAAGTTGTTCTCCTGTTTGATTTAGAGGGAGGTTTGAAATAAAACCTCTCCCTAACTGAAGTCTATTTTTACCTTCTTCACGACTACTCTACCTTGATGTTACTTATCATCAAACATTAATACTCTAAAAGCTCTGACTTGCAGTGGGCGACGCTGAGAAATGTAATTTGCCTGCCTGCCCTTAAGAACATCCACCCTATTCTTTAACTGAGCGTTTTTATTGTAGCACAGGAGAAAAACATCCTGACTCACGGCTGGCTGAAGTCACATGAGGAGCTTGGACACTTGTACTGCACACCACAGCAAAGTGCAGCACCGCCAAAACCTGGCTGCATAGCACCCAGATGGATCACACATATCAGCTCACAAACACCTATTCCTGCCTCTAAACCAAGCCCTCAGCTGCCTACAATACTATTTGCTTGACTATAGCATTATGCCTCTCCTTTGATGAGTCATCAGTAAACAATATTTGCTTTCAGACCTTTAATTTCATCTCTCTTTTGTAAACTACTGATTAATTCTAATAAAGGCGGTCAGAATCACACACCTACTGACTGCATATTGCAACCTACAATAACACAACCATCTCAGCACACTTCAGCAACTATTGAATAATACGATACACTCGTACTTCACCACTTCTGCAACATTCTGGACGTCTTAAAATCCTATTGTAAAAGAGTTAACTCATTCAATTTAGTTTTCTTTTACAGACTGTGTAATGTCAGTGAAGCACACTCTGAACTGCAAGAGCATGAACAGAAAGTAGGTTCTGCTCTTCAAAGCAGCGTAGCTTATTTTGTGGCTCAATAGCTCAAAAAAAATTCACTTGAACTTCCAAATATTTTCCTTCACCTGTAAAAAAATAACTGGTCAGCAGAAGTAAGACTTCCTAACTTATCTGATTTACTACGTTTCCTCTGGATTACTGCATGTTAAGGTATACTACTCCAGTTGGAGCTATAAGGAGATGTTGGAAAACCAGCATGCACTAGTCTTAACAACATAGACTGCAAATAACACTGTATTTCAGCTCCAGAAGTATTTCTGTTGCCAGAAAACTCCCTTTATGGAAAACATATTTTCGTAACACTCAAAAAATTAAATCGTTTATATACCTAGCTCTGATTCACAAAGCTGTGAAAAAAGGTTTTTAAAATTAACAAACATTCACTGGTGAAATGTTTCTGAACTTTGAACTTTATACTCTGAGTTATTTTTTCGCTAAATCTTTAGGTAAAAAGGCAGCACACTCCAGACATTGAACTGTCAGTAGATGCATTACCATTTAATGACAGGTCACATATGTCCCTAGTCTACGCTACTGTGAATGCTGTATGGTAACACCATCAATTAAACACTGTAAAGTTCCCTAGTGCTGTATTTTCTTACAAGCTAAAATGTCAGATCAAGTTCATCAAAAGGTATTCCAAAACTTAGGGACACTTTCAATGCACACGGCCTGATTTATGATTATGCATCAAAATCATGCAAGTTTTGTTAAGCTTGACACAATACTTGATGAAACTTGGCAGATTCAAATGGATTTCATTTTCAGTTCTCCTGAAACCAAACTTAAAATAATGCTCAGGGGATGTGAACTCACATAGTTTGAAAATGACGCACAGAGCTACAAAACGTTGTGTACCAGGAATGCCAGGTTTCAGACAGATGTAGGGACCAAAGTCATAATCTCTGCTCAAGCAAGAGATTTTTCTATGCAGGACCAAGCTGCCCCTAGGAAGGAAACTCTAACAGCAAGCAGTGCGCGTGATATAGACACCTACAAGTGACAAGTTCTGTACCGATTTGCAGGCGTACTCCAATAATTTTTCTCTATTTTGCTGTCTCCATCTGGTAGCATCAGTGCCAGATTTCATGGAGCCAGCCTCAAGAAACAGAACTTCTACTGCTAAAAGAGCATGCCATAATTCAGGGAATGAGGCAGTGTATCAAGTTAGTCCACTGTGGATTTACCTAGCATCCAGCAATTATATAAACAAGTGCTGACTCCTAGGCTGTTTGGTATCTCCTGACAAATTCTGAGCAACTGGTGTGGTGGTATTTTTTAACTGTGAATCACTCGGTATTTCACAAGGAGTGAAAAACTGATTGCCATTATCACAGGCTCCTTAACTCATCCTTCAGAGTTTTTTTCCTTTGCATTTAGAGTATTTAACCATGAGTCACAGAACACTACAGGAGGTAGCTCTCCACATGCCAGTACAGCAGCTCTAGAGATGACATAATTAACTACAGGATCTTTCTCTACAGCCACAGGCATGCTGATTTTTTGAGCAAATCCTTCACTACACATATCCCATATTAAGATAACACACTGTTCAGGGTGATCTGGACCTCAGCATCTCATGCCAAGGTCACAGATCACAGCTACCCATAAGAATTCCCTGTTCTCTATGTGTGGCTGCACAAACTGTCAGGAGACAGAGGGGCTCAGACATTCTGCTCCATGTCAATATATTATGATTATCCAACTGGCAGTATACAATTACTAGTACAAAGCTGCCATAGGGAGTTGCTTCTCCGAAGCCGCCATCCTGAACAATTAGTGCCAGCCTACCAACTTATAGCAGGAAAAAGCAAGCATTCAATGGAGATCCCAGCCTTATTTTGTCACTGCAGCCGCAGACCAATATTCATGCTTATGACTATGTTTACTCTAGAAAAGAGGAGATTGAGGGGGGAATCTTATTAATATTTACAAACATCTAAATGGTGTATGTCAGGAGGTTGGGGCATCCATTCTTTTGATGGTATCTGGCAAAAGGACAAGGGGTAATGGGATGAAGCTGGAACACAAAAAAGTTCCATTTAAACGTAAGAAAAAACTACTTTACTGTGAGAGTGACAGAGCACTGGAACAGGCTGCCCAGGGAGGTTGTGGAGTCTCTTTCCTTGGAGGTCTTCAAGACTCGTCTGGACACGTTCCTATGCAATCTCATCTAGGTGGACCTGCTTCTGCAGGGATGTTGGACTAGATGATCCTTCCAACTCCTACCATTCTATGATTCTATGACTACAACTCCCTGCAAAATGGAAAGTCCGTGGTTTGACATCCAACTTTAGTTCCCTCTTTACAGTATGCAAACATGAAGGTAAAAGTAAAAATAAATTAAGATGTCTGCAATGCAGATTTTAAGGAAACAGTTACTATATTTAGAGGCAGAGAAAATGAAATGTAATGCACCCTTAGGCTTATTAATGTTTCTGGTTTGGTTTCAAGGTGTTTGTTCTGTTACATTCAAACAGCAGACTACCAAATAATGCAAACTCCCACAACATTTCATGCAGCTTTCCAGATTTAAGATTCATGCCCTTGTTGAGTTCCACCTTCAGAATTACTTTCCCCAAAATTCATGCAAAGCTTATTTAGCTATTTTCCCCACTTGGAAACCTGTCCTACCCCTTGAGCTTCATGAAGTTCATACATTTGATATTTCAGCAATACATCAATTTTCAACATTTCTCCAGAGGACAACTGACAACTACAATTGAGCTTTTTCTTAGCAAAAATGTTTTGGAAATGTTGATATTCTCTGATATAGTCAGAAAGAAGTATTGGCTGTCTAGACAGAGATAACTTATTCATTTTAAAAGATATGTCTTAATCACTGACCTTAATACTTATCTACAAAACACGTTTCATTCGCTGTGTATTAAATGGTCTCTGGAGACTGCTAGGAAAAGGCTTAAACCCCTGTACAATCCTTTTATAATATACACACTAAATATCACCCATTAAATAACATGCTCAAGAAGAATAGTGAAGGTGACTTTTCATTAGTTCTCAACAGAAAGCTGGCACAAAACTAATATTTTTCATTACTATTATTTGGCTTGCAAGGAAGAAAGAGCATCTCAAAGTAGTGAATAAATACAAACATATGTGACGTCTTTCTCCTACAAAACCACCTAATGTAGTAACTCTTCAAAGGCCAGTAACGTAACCACTCTCTTTTTTAATACTTGTGTACATCACGTCTGTAGCCGTCACATGCCTTTATACAAAGGAGAATGGTAAAATATCAGTTCCAAAGCAGCAGAGTAAGACTGCTCTTCACCATCCTTTACATGGGTTTTTTCTAGGTCCCTCAGTGAATCAAAGCATTAAAGCATCTTGGTTGATGTTAAAACCCTTGAATTCTCTTCTTTCCAGGCACTCATGCTCAGAAACTGACTTTGTGGAAGGGATCTCTTAAGTGAGTTGCACATCCTTCAGAGTTAGATAAGCACTTGTTTACATAAATCAGTATGCTTCACAACATCTGAAGTCTTTTTTCTCTCTCCAGGTTTTGATTCATTCAGTATTCCCCGACTTTTCGATTCAATGCAAGAACTTCCATCTGAAATTCCTTCTGGAGTCAGTCTTCCCCCCACGTATTACTTTTACTCTTTGACATTAACACCCATCTTTACTCAGTTTAAAATTATTAGCTCTCAGAATGTCAAATACTCTGCTCAATCCAACCTGATAGTCACTGGATCATCAAGACATATGTCCATACCTGCTATAGTGTTCAGTGTCTCATTCACTGCCTGCAGTACATCTCATGCTAAATACAGATCAAAAGGTAGTACTTCCAACGATGGAGTGAAGCTGCATAATCTGAAGCAATCTATCCAGAAAAATACCATCTGCTGCTATGGTTCACAATTTATCTCCTAGCCTCTTTTCCAAGACCTGTGAAACATCTTGTGTAGCCCTTACCAGCAATCTGTGTCTTCTCCAAGACACATAAATTTATATATATCCAAAGCATTTTTCAGAGAATATTTCAATAGCATTAATATCTTTTTTTTTTTTTTGCTAAAGCCTTTCAGAGGCACTCTTTACTCTTCCACATTTATTTATTCTACATCGTTCCCTATTCCACTTTCTTTTACCACATTTATTCCTATCCTCTGTCCTGCATAGTCCAGCTCTACTCATTTTAATCAGCCAGTGTTTTCAATTTATAGCTTCTTCCATTAGCATTCCTAAAAAAAGCACTTTCTCTTCACTCCAGGAATCATGCTCTTCACTTAATATAAGTAGTTTCTTACTTGCACTGCATATATTAGCATAACGATGTGTTTATTACACTTTCTGCACACTTGTCAGTATCCAGAGTATTTCTAATAGTCATGCTGACTGACACATTGCTGACATTGTTTCCATGACTTTTCATGATCATGTACTTGGCTAGTTTGATTTTTTTGGGAAATTCTCTCTTGCAATGGTACATGCAGATAAGTGTCCTGTGGTTGTCTTTCAGGTATCTCTGTGTTTCTTCTGCTCACTTGCTGCCTCACGTATACACATTGCCTCTTCTAGAGTGAGACCAATTTCACTGAAAAACTCACTCACGGAAGTCTTATTGTTATACTTTAGGAAAATATGCACTTTTGTAAACATTGATTTTCCATTTTTACATCATTTCAAGTCTGTTTTTTTTAATCTTCTTTATCTTCCCTACCTTTTTTGCCTTCAAGACAGACTCTCACCCTGGACATACAGCTCTCACAAGGTGACATCTTTTGCTACAGTAGTCTTCAAACTTCTTCACTCTGTCTGCAAAGCCGCGTTCTCTTCATCCATCACTACTTTCACAGCATTCTTTATTTGCCTTTACAGCTTTTGTCCTTGCCACTACTTACTAGTAGTGTAATATTTTTCTCATCCACCAGCCTGTTTCTCATGACCACACTACATCACTGCACATGATTTCCATCACTTTGCAGCATGCCCTCCACCTCAGGATATACCTGGCAAAGGTGAAGTGATCAATTGCAATTATACAAGATTGAGCACATATTTCAACAATACCTTCAACTATTAAGACTCACACCTCCTAAGCCTTTCATTTTAGGTATCTACTGTGAAGCACACAACTGCTTAAACTGTTCACTAAACACCAAAATAATAGGTAGTAGTGCTCTGCAGTACATTAAAACTATGCATACACTCAGTCATGGAGCAACAGAAGGAAAAACTGTCCTGCCTCCATGCACACAGGAATGCCATGGAGGCTTGCAAAAAATGTACAGGGCAGAGAAGATTGACAGAGTTTTTCTTCCACCCACACCCATCTTCAGGATAAATGGTACCTATATCTGCAGCTGTGCCACCTAGGTCCATGTCCCCCAAACCACACAGGCTCGAATTGACGACACAGTTGCTGCACACAAACATGGTCCAGGACCTGCAATGATGTCTAGTAGTATCCTGCATTAATATTTTTTATTTATATGCCTTGACATCACATGGATTTGTGTTTACTCAAAATATTCATAACTCTAAATCTAATCCAAAAAGTTTAAATTTTGCATAAACTTCTAAATACGTGTACAATACACAGTTTTCAAAAGATATTTGTACTACTATCACTCTAAACTAGGAAATACTTCAGCATATGCTTAAGTACGCTACATAGTCAGTCCCATGAAGTCAACAGAACTCCTCTCGGCAGGAGAGTACAGTGTATGTGTTTATCAGGTGAGGATCACGGTATGCATAATGTGTTCCAAAATCTGTTTCAATAATTTAGGAACAGGCAAGACTGCAAGGAGTAGAAAATAAATATGAAACAGACTATTCACCAACCTGGGTGGGGGGGAAGGAGGAAAAAGAAGAAAAAGAATTTCACCTTGCTGAGCTAGACCCACATTCACCAAATAGATTCACCTGTTTAAAAAATTAAAAAACCAAACCAAAGCAAAAAAAAAAAAAAGTATGTCTGTGTGAGGTAGAAGATCATAGACTTGTAAGAAATGCTGGAAATAATGCTCCAGTTGCAGCCAAGAGTATCAAGTTCAATTCCTTCCTCTCCCTAATGGCATGTGATTCCAGTCTTTCAGAAGATACCATACTATAAAACAAACTAAAAGAAGCCACTGTCAACCTTATCTATTTGTGCTGTTCTAATTTTTGCTGTAATTGAATACTCAGCAGAGGCAGGAGCAGGACTCATCTGTCTCACTACACAAATAAGCATCATAGTTGCATAGCTAAAGAGATTGTCCTGCTCTCTGACCTCAAAGCACATTTACATACTCCATGCCAAGCAAGGCGGCTCAGACAGGAAGAACAAGGGCAAGCCCACATCTGTATGCCATACAGGACAGTAGTCATTATGCTGACATGCCAAGACCTTGGTTTAGACCCATGCTATGCAGTCCCCTACATGCACTACTAAAATGATTCATCTGAGACCTGAAACACATTTTACTTCACATCTAACTCTATATCTTGCTCCATCCTGCTCACCAAAAGGAAGGTCTTGATTTTTCCACTCACCCAAGTGAACTATGTACCCAAAGTTTTCTTATATTCTGTAGTGAAGGGGAAGCCTCCATCGAGTAATTTGCAGTAGGAACCTAATTCAGCCTCCTGAATCACTTCCTGGAAGAAGCGAGCTCTCCACTGCTGGCAGAGTAGCCAGCTGAGTTGAGTGCCTTCACTACACAGTTCCTAAGGAGTTGCCAGATTTTTAGATGCTGCATCCTGGGTTAGTCCCAGGCATGATTAGCAAGTCCAGCACATGACAACCACAGCACATGCTGTGAAAAGTCTCCCAGCCTATGTCCAGGGAGTCTGACATGCCCAGTATGTGCACATGACTTATCCGC
Organism: Urocolius indicus; assembly: GCA_013401255.1. Taxonomy (NCBI): domain Eukaryota; kingdom Metazoa; phylum Chordata; class Aves; order Coliiformes; family Coliidae; genus Urocolius; species Urocolius indicus. The sequence goes on from WBNH01009716.1 coordinate 83,368, forward strand.
ATGTGTTCACTGTGCTGCATGGCATTCAGAAAATTAGTTGTTGCAAAAGAATGGGAAAACTCATATCCTAGACACTTTTCATATGGAATACAGCATCTGATTGTGCAATGTGGGACATCCATGCTTCACAAGGTATCTGTTGAATATGGCCTTAATTATTTCTACATGTCTGGTTAGGAAATCAAAAAGTAACAATAATTTAATTTAAACCTAAAGCTAGATTTCTTTTCGCTCAACTGCCAAAGCAAGTAGAAAAATAGGTAACTTGCACAGCCCCATCTACAGCTCTGTAGACAGACTGTTCCATAAGGATCTCAGAAGTGCTGCCATTTCACAGGTTTTCTGCTTCAGCAGCAGTCTAACTTTGATTAATGTATTGCCGTTCTTTTATAATCAGACAACTGTGTCAGTGAATCACATATCCTCCACGAATCCCGCACAAGCTTGTGTTGTAACTGCAGCTGGTATGTTTTGTGTAGGTTGTGCAGGTCCACTTCAATACAGAATTGTCTAAAACTTTGTAACAAACACCACACTAAAATACTCAGCCCCAACTTCCTCCTGCCTCAACATATTCAGCCTCCACACAGTGGGAACCAGTTGAGATCCAAGAAAATCCACAAGTCAAAAACATGTCAAAAAATGGAGCAACAGGGCCCTCCTCTTCCAAATTTGAAACAGGCAGGAAAACACTTGAATTAAAGTTTTCTTCATCTTTTGCATATGTGCTCTAAACTACTCTACCCTGGTCAAACACTAATCCCATCCAGTTTTGTCACTGTCTTTATAAAGGTCAGAACCTCAGCCTCAGATTCCCCCTGAAATAAAAGGCATTTAAGTACCTCGCTGGATCAGGACCAGCAGGCTGAGCAAAAGACTGGTTCAAGTCACACCATTCAGAGATTGCCATCTCTTGAAGTGCTTCTGAAATGCTTTAGGCTTTTGGCCTGCCTTGTTCCACTTTTACTTCTGGGAAAAAAACCCTAATTTCTTCAGGCCTCATCTGTGAATCAAAGAACGTTAACCTGAAATCTGATCTTCAAGAATGTATCCTACCAACGACAATCTAAGCTAGAAACAGGAATAACTGAATAGCTATTATTTTTACAATTCATCTATAACTTCTGTCAGTGATCAACACTCAATGTAGGTTCTTTTCTTCCGGGACAGAAATAAAAAAAAAGCATATTCACAACAGAATGTCCATGTCATGGTCTCTCTCCCATAGTCCACTATGACTGTGCAACATTTGGGTTAATAGTAGCTACGTAAGAAACAGGCTCTCCTGTTTACAGGTATTTCAGGAGAGGGAGTAGTTTGGTTTGCTTTTTGCAGTTTCTAAAATTATAAGTTCACAACTGAAGAGTAATTAAGGTGATTAAGGTGCACCCGAATTATATTTTATTTTAATAGCAGCTATGTGCCTACATTCATCTGGATGAAGAGATGTTAGCAAACACAAACAGCATGCAGTAACAGGGCATACTCACACCCAGGCAAAACAGGGTTTTGAACCTCTATGAATTTATTTCTCCATTTGAAATGCATGTCAATTAATGAATTTATACAACTGATGCTTCACTTTTTAAAGGACACTTTTCAAAAAGAGGTTTTTCAAATATAGCAAGCTAAATATATGTTTAACAGCAATAAAGAATTTAAATGGTTTGCTCGTTTTTCAGCTTTTATTACCCCCTACAGTCATCTGACTTGGGCAAGGATATTCAGATGGCCACCTTCACCGATGTACTGTTAAGACGTTCATACAGTGATGGATGACAAACACAGAAATTCAAGACAGAATTAAATTCAAGACAGAGAACCAGAATTTAAAAAAAAAATAAAAATGGGGAGTGTCACTTCAAAATAAAATTCAAAATGGAGAAAAAAGGCTCCTATTTAGTTATGTAAAAGTTTTTGCTTTGCAGCAATTTGGGATCTAGAATCCTGCTAAGTTACTTTCTCCCTTACACTGTCAGCATAAAAATAAAAAAGAAAAAATAGAACCTGAGAAATCTGGAAAATGCCATCCTAAAGATATCACAGGCTGCACTGCCAGGCCCTCTGTTTTCTCATTAGTATGGAAAGAAGTGGAAGTTTCTTGAAAATAACATATTCAAGACCAAATCCTTGAATTCCTACAAATAGCTTCCAGCTTGATATACAAATCCCAGACCTCTCTCAAATCTCCTGAGTGACCAAAGACATGGAGGGAGAGTCAGTCTCCTGTCAGCTCGACTCTGCCCAAGGCTGAGCACCTCCTGAAGGATGGTGCACTCTTCTAGCAAGAGTTGCTTCATCTCAGCCGGATGGAGACAGTCCCAGCAGAGACCTCGAGGAGCCCCATCAGTCCTCATGAACCAGAAGGATGAGGGCTGAAACAGATAATTTTACATTGCATTAAATATATTTTTTAATATATTAATTTTTAAAGGGTTGTTAGACATTGGCACAGGCTGCTCATGGAGGTGATGGAGTCACCATCCCGAGAGATATTTAAGAGATGCATAAATGAGATGCTGAGGAACATGGTTTAGTGGTGGACATAGCAGTGTTGCGTTGGTGGCTGAACTCCATGATCTTAAAGGTGTCCTGCAACTGATTCTATGATTCTAAATCCACAGCTGCCTAGAAATCTAAAATGAAGGAGGCCCAAAATACCAAGAGATCTAAGCTTCACATTAATTTAAACATGCCTATTTTTTTCTTTTAGCACAAGCTCACATGACTTGTTAAATAATTTACTCTATAAATTACTTACCCTGTCTTATTTATTAACAATTCTAGAGTACTTGATGTAACTGCATTAGAAATTTATTTTGTGGTTTTGAAAAGTACGCAATACACAATCACCTCTAATAGGCAAGAGCTTAAAAGTCACCTACTATTCTGTTGGCGAGTAGTTCTTTCTGAAATACACCAATTAATTTCAAACCTCAGTCACGTGAACAATCCTAAGTCAACATATTAATGACTTTATATCAGAGCTGTGAAACTAGGCCAGGAACATACTTGCACGGCAAGGAGACACTTCGAAATCAATCTTTGAAGAGTCATATACAGAGAGATACTAACACTGGAAAATATTAGAACTAATCCTTTTACAAGGAGTCCTGATCACTTTAAAACATTATTTATTTAATATTCTCTTAATATTTTTGCTTGAGTGATCTTGCCAAGGAGTGCTTACTTGCTATTGTGCCTACAATGCATGGATTTAACAATACTTACATACCCATGTTCCTGTCACCACTCTTGGCCCTTGGCTCTCAATGTGATCTTCAACAACTAGTATCGTGATTTTAATGCAGAATCTTACTCTGAAGTCCAATTTCTCTCTAACATTATCAAAACTACCAAACAATTATTATGGTTATGCTCTGCTATGATAAGCACTTTCAGCACTGACACATGCTTTCAAGATAAAGACCAAGCCCAGGTCAGCACCATAGCCAGCTGGACAAATCTAAAATTTTATTAGAGACACAGGATTTTCAAAATCTGTCTTTCATTCAACTTAACAGAAACTTATGCAAAAACAACTACGAAGCGAAAGAGCAAGAAAAATAACTAAGAAACACACTAGGTGTAAATACTCTTATGCCTTCCCACACCAAGTTTTAGCAGCTGGCCCTCTCAGGGCTGATGTAGAAGCCGTCTGAGTGCCGTAAGTAGATTTGGATGGGTGATCCAATCAGGAATTAAGACATAGCTGGACTGTTTATTCAGCTCTAAACCGCAGTTTACCTACCAAAACAGAGCTGAAGCACCTGGGTATGAAGTGAGGGAAGCTGCCTGCTGTATGGGACTGCAGCTCTGTTATTCCTACCAGCATCACCCCAGCACTCACTCCCACCTCCCAGAGCCAAGGGGAAACCCTTTCTGCTTGTTCACATCCTGCCTGCTTGGTGCCATCCACTTGGCCTGCAGCCAAGCCTCTGCACCACTATGGACTTTTACTTGTCCACCCTAACTGTGCAATTATCCCAACGCTCCCAGTGCACGTGGCTTAGGTGAGGATCTTGACTCAGTCCACCTGCCCTGGGGTGCCTGCAGATGTTTTGCCTAGGACTGTGAGATTCGCTCCTGTCAAGAGCAGGACGTAAGAAACAAATGAAGGATTGCTTTCAACAACACATTCAGGAAATTCATGAGAATAAATTTCTAGAAATTATTTGGTTTACGCTCTTCTCGTTCTTATTTACACAATGAGTAATTCCATCAGAGACCAATGGAATTATGCTCATGTATCTGCAGAGCACATAAAAGAAAAAATAGGCCTGAAGCTTCCCAAGTAAAATGCAGTACCCCAGCCTCTAAGCCAGTTTCTCAGCTAGAATAAAAGAAGATGTGTGGTGTTAAAAAATGCTTGTACGATCTGTATCTACTATACTAAAAACCGCTTCCCTGCATATTTACCATTTACTGAGGTACCTCAATGAAATAATGTGACTGCTACTGCAGTCTGATTTTTTATTTATGCTTATAAACTAATTAAAGGGCCTCTGTGTTTTATGTTAAAAGTACGCATGAAAAGACCATCTTAAATACATGCAACAGCATCTCCTGAGAAATCCATGAGTCAAAATTATTTTTAGATCACCAAACACAACAATGTGCAATGTCACAGAATGATACAGTAAAAACTAAAATGGATTGCGAAGATGGTGATGCTGAAAAAGCCACAGAAAAACGAAAACCAAGAGCATCAATGCAAAATGACTAGACATGTTTTAACCTGATCATGCTTGGAATACGTATTTACATATATGTTTTCTCCTCTGGTCTTTCAAACGGAGTTTAAATTCTATGGAGAAACTGCTCTCTCATATCCAAATTGAAAGCACCAGACAATAAGGTTAGCAATGCCTATGAGAATGAGCAGAGATGCACGCAGCTCAAAGCTTTTTTTTTTTTTTCCTGAGTGAAGCAATCCAGAGAATATTTAACAAGCATCTGAAATAACAACTGCTGTAACAACACTGAAAATACTGTTTCTTTACAGTAGGTCCCAAAAATCTACCAAAAGTAGGCCGTATATGAGCAGCAGAAATTGATGTCTTCCCAAAAACACACAGGGAAATGCAGCAAACAGACTTAGCAAACTGCAAAAAGGTGGCCGAAAGGCTAGAATTTAATCTGAAATCACACAGCACTTCACATAATTTTTTTATGCATATTTTATAGGAAATTGACGTAGAGAAAAAAAAATTAATGCCAATAGTGAGAAATTTGTACAGATTTTGGGGAAAACATTCTAGTGCCTTTGACATTAAATGCCATGGAAATCAATCCAATGCCATCCAATCAATCCAATATGAGGAATATGGAAATATGTAGATAGACAGAATAGCTTAAGAAGGTTTTTATTCCCCAGATCCATCACCTGCAAGTTGAATACTCAATTTTTTTTTCCTCAGGAAAAGCCTCTTCAGCTTTTCTCTGGAAATGTATTTGGACATCACAGAGTAGAGCACTGTGAAACGACGCAGAATTGAACACGAAAAGCTACACAACATTGTAATATCATCTTTGCAATGCAAAATGCAGGCAAACAAGGATGGAAGCAACGCACAGGTAAGAGGGAAAAAAAAAACAAACAAACCACAATCAACTTTTTGCACCTTATTCACTACTAAAACAGTTTCCTAATCCTCTAGCACTTGCTGAGAGGCAGCACAGTGCTCATTCCTCTGCTGGCTTAGCATTTTCTCCTTCCAGACACTTCACTGAGAAGGGCAAAGCAGGCTCGCATGCCTTTGGTTTGGAGCGGGAAGATAGTTTGCTGTCCCTTCCATCAGAATCTGCCGCATTCCCTCCTTTTTTCCTCCTTCCTTTTTTGTTGGGTAGCTTGGGCCTTTTTTTAAGAAAAAAAAAAAAAAAACTAGAAGAGATGTGGTGAAACCACCCAACAAAACTCTGTTTGCACGAATAAACTACGGGAGCTAAAGTTCAAAAATAAACAGAATAACTGCCTCCATGACCCTCGGACCTGCTGCCGCCAGGAGCCGGGGATCGGGGCCGAGGCTGGGACCCCGGCGCGCCGCTCCGCTCACCGGCTGTCCCGCTGCGACCCCCGCGCTCCCTCCTGCCGCGTCGCCCGCTCCGCTCCCCGGGAACCGCATCATGGGCAATTACAATTCATCACCTAAGCGGGGTCGCAGCGGTGTGCCTGAGAGGTAGCGTTCAAATTAAATAACCCCGAGCTTTTAGGCTTCCAGCCACCGCATCCGCCCGCGGAGCAAGTGCCTTTCGGCGCCGCTAAGTTCCTCGCCGCCCGCCTCCACCCTCGCGCAGCGCCGTCCGCCTGCTCCGTCCCGCTGCGCCCGCTGTCGCGCCGGGGCCGGGCCGAGCCCGGACAGTACTTACATCTCAGTGACATTGTCGCCCTCGGCGCTCCGCTGCGGCACAGGGAACGAGGCGATGCCCGGTGTCGGCTCCGCGCACCAGATCCGCCAGGAGCTGCAGCGGCAGGACGCGGGGCAGCTCAGCGCGCCCTGCCAGCAGCCCAGCACCAGGCAGCACAAGCCCCAGAGCCGCGCCAGGCCGAGCCCCGGCCTCCGTCGCCAGGACACCATGCCGCCCCGGCTCACTCCAGCGCTGCCCCGACGGCCTCCTCCTGCTCCCGCCGCCGCCGCCGCCGCCGAAGCGCACGCCCGGAGGGTGCGCAGGCTCTCCGCGCTGCGGGCGGGCACCCCGCGGCTGGGGCTCACATGGGCGCGTCGCAGCCGCCTCGCCGCGCCGCGCTGCCCGCCCGAAGCGGGGAGAGGTGGGGAGCTCCGCCGGGTAGCGGGATCCGGAGCCGGGCGCTGCGGCGGGACGGGGGCGGGCGGGGGCAAGCGGGGCCGCCGGCGTGGCGCGGCACCTGCCCCCGGCCCCGCGGGCGGACGGACAGCGGCGCCGCCTGCCCCCGTGGCGGCTCCGGATGATGCTGCAAAACGCGCGGAGCGGCGGGGGCAGGTGGCGGAGCCTGCGCTCCTACCTGCGGGGGCTCGGGCGGCCGCTGCCCACCGGAGGGAGGGCAGGCGGGGAGGGAGAGAGGCGCAGCCCGCGGCAGAGGCGGCGAGGCTCGGGGCGCCGTGCTCGGCGCTTTACGCACCGTCTCCTCCTCCCTCCAGCTGATAATAAAGCAGCCCCGGCTCCTGCTCCAGCCTAAGCCGGGGAGCTGCCGGCAAAGTGACGTGGGGCTGACGCAGAGAGGGGCAGAAACTCCACAAAATGAGCCTGAAACAAAAAAAAAAAAAAANAAAAAAAAAAAAAAAAAAAAAAGACAAAAGCGGCAGCAAGGGAGGGAGGCGGGGGGAGAAGGGAGGGTGCCGAAGAGCAGATACCAATAGGCAATCTGCGCCTGAGCCTTCAGACGCACACTTACACACACACACGCTGACACTGACACACGCGTGCACGGGGAGCGCCGCGCCGTCGGAGGGGGCTGTGTCCGCCCTGCCGCGCCGCGCCGCGCCGCGCCCGTGGGGACACCTTGCCGAGGGGCACGGGGCGTTCCCGCCGGGGCGGGATCTCGCCATCGGGTGATAATCGGGGATGTTGTGAGAGCACCGGGAGGCGACAGACGAGCGGCTCTAAAACGCCTCTTTCTTTCCTCACAACTCCTTGTTCTTCCCTTTACGGCTCGGAGACCGGGGAGGTTCCGCGTTTCCCTCCCCCACCTTTCATTGCCGGGTGCGGGTTTTGCGCAGCGGTGCCGGTGCCGGTGCCGGAGCGGGAGCCGGAGCCGCCGCAGTGCCCTGTGCTGGGCGCTCCGCAGGCGCCCCCGCGCGTCCCGCCGCCGCTATGCACCGGGCGCCGCCGCGCCCCGCGGGACACCCGTGCGCTGA
>WBNH01009716.1:91396-110393 GCA_013401255.1 Urocolius indicus
CGGGACACCCGTGCGCTGAGGCCGGCCGCGGCCGCCGGCAGCCCCGAGGGCCGGGGCAGAGCCCGCTGCCGGCGGGGGTGGCTGGCAGCGGAGGTGCCCTTGCCACGCCAGCGGGGCAGAGGCAGGACTGACTTACCTAAGCGTACCACGCATTCGCAGAGAGCGGCCGCTGACGGGAGAAACTGGGCCTAATAACGACGCTCTTCTCTTGTCATTTCTGAGTCTGTGTTCCTTCTGCTCTGGTGAACGACAGGTAGTCTTTGTTTGTGTTGGCAGGTTGTTTATTTGCCTCTGTACCGTTATATCCAAAATCGGTGACCTAATTAACTGAGCAGAGTGTTTTGAAATGAGTAAATCTGGGTGAATTAAAGGAAGAAAGGTTACAGAAATTTTCGTTACAAAGGTACGGAGTGAATAGTCAATATGCGGTTAGAATGTGCTCAGGAATCAAATTGACAGGGCTCTTATTAATGGAAAAGACACTCTGTTCTTTTTGCACTCGCTCAGGCTACAAGAAAATCCAATTCTTACTGGGTGTGTTCTTAGGCCTGACATAGTCACAGGCAGAGTTGGTTTTGCTTTCAAAGAACATCTTACTAGCCAGATCTAGCTGCAGCATTGATTTATACCTCCCTATAAGGCAAAGCATGAGGACTAAATAGAGATATTTTTTGAAATATTGTCAATCGTGCCATCTTACTTAGTCCAAATTCATTTTAAATTGAAATAAAACTGTTTTATAGGTAAAATTTCTACTCAGAATATTATCTCCTTACCAAATTCAGCACTTTGTCCTTTTAAAATAAAACCAGGAAGGTTTTTTTTAAAGGAAAGGAAGACCAGGAGAGTTCCAAGGAATAACAAAGCTACGTGATGCATCATAAGAACATGGAAGGGCCATAAAAGATGCTGTTCAAGTAGAAGACATTTTTTGTATAAGTGTCAGAAAATTGAGGGGGAAAAGGGGCACTAATAGCTTTCAAAAAAAGAAACATTTAGAGAAGGATAGCAAGATAAAAATTTAATGGATCAATTTTCCAGAGGCAAAATAGTTATGGGTTTTTAAAGGATTTGAGGGAAAGTGATAAAGAGAGAAAAAAAAAAAAAGATACACAAAAAAAAACCAATAGCATAGATACCAGAATGATTCAATTTTCAAAAAATCTTGAGAAAAGTCTCTGAAGGAGTACAGGAGTAAAATATCAAAACCCTGGAAGTTGCTGCAGAACTTGCATTATTGCTCTCCAGCCGAGTCTGTGTACAACATTGAAAAATATGCTTAATTCCCCCTCTCTCTCCTGGATGAAAACAAAAACATCAATCAACTCTTTAAGGCCACAAATACTCACCATAATACTCCTAGCAATTTTATGACCATAAGCTCACAGTGATCTAATCGTATATGGGCACATACTGGGGTTTATTACTTCACAGACAGCTTACGTCTCTATTTTCTGTGGTTCTGGGAAACTCAGAAGCTGTCAGTTTCAGATAAAACCCTGTGACGGCATTGAACTGGCTGATTAGATAATGCAATAGTGTTGGAAGAGGGAAGTTCCGTAAGTAAGGCTGCAGGTAAGAATGCTAGAGTCTGCACTGGAAAGGGGCATAGTCACCTATTGTAAATATCAGTTTGTATTTTCTGCAACTCAAAGATATTTCTCACACGAGTGTTGCTGAGTTGTATACAGTAATTGTCTCTTACAGGGATTGGGACTCAATCACACAGATTTCTGCGTGGCACTGACAAAAATAACCAGATGTTAAAACATGGTGGTAAAATACCAAATTCTGTTAAAAATCTATTTAATCTCTAAAATTAGTGTTTTGTCAAACTAATTCAGGGGCAGAATTTGGAAAGGTAACAACCTGAAAGTGTAGTATGCTCAGGCCACCAAAACAGAAATACTCCACTGAGAAGTACCATTGCTGGCTTACTGTGGGAGACAGCAGCTCTTTCAATAGGCATGGCTAGACACTTTGAGTCTTTTAGATCTAGATTTACAGAAGCATAGCTGTACAAAGAATTGCTGTGATAAGTTGTGACTTTATTTCTACATAGATGTTTTCTCTATAAAGGTGACACCATTCTTCTATGGTTTTTCTCACAGTTTAAATAAAGTTGGAAAGAACTGCTTGAATACTTCCTATGAACCGTTACTTAAAGGAGAGCTATGACTAAACCAGTAGAGATAAGTAGCTTTCTGTCAGTGCTGTGAGAGCAAACATCATCCTGAAGGTGATAAAGCTAGAACAAGGACTTGAAAATACAACAAAGCTATAGTGTGTGATCAGAGGGCTATGAAACAAACTCTAAGTCAAGATTGAAAGAAGTGGTTTTCTTCAGTGCATGAAAGACTGAAGAGAAGTGCAGTTACACTCCTGAAATACTTAAAAGGGTATAAAAAGGGACAGGTAATATTTTTTTCCCTTGTCTATGGGATAGGACAAGAAGCAATGCACTTTATTTACAGCAAGGAAGATTCACGTTTGACATTAAAAAAACTTTCAGGTGGAAAGGACGTTAAGCATGACAAATAGATCACCTTGGAAAACACTGGAATCTGGAGCAAGAGAGCCTTCCCAGAGCAGGTGACATGAGTCCCTTCAGGGCTGGTGAAACAGAATCAGATTTGTCTGGGGTAGGTGAAAACAACAACCTCCTAGAGATTCTATTCCCTTGCAAAGTGTATTGCTTTGTTGTTGTTGTTGTTGTTGTTGTTGTTATTGTTGTTGTACTGGGGGTAGATAAAGTTACCAGTATGCATTCATTTAGTGTATTAGAAGTGAAACCTGAAGGTTCTGAAACATTCAAAGTGATTCATTAAAGTTACCATCCTGAAATTCAATTTAGTCACTCTGGAACTTTAGTTCGTACACCATATATAAAATATTTCTGTATCATAGTATAGAAATTATAGCAAATGTCTGAAAAAGTGAAAACCTGGATTTCTAGAAAAGTGTCAGGAGCTGGGAACTCAAAGAATCCCGGTGACAGTATCATTACTTAGGTGGGCAATTATACCACAGAGTCCGGGAAAGGGTAAGTGCCACATGATTTGTGTGTGTACTAGGGTATCCTGTCCTGTCCAAAGGAGTGCAGAAAGACCAGTCTTATAAAAATGGAATAGAAATAAACTGCTTACATTTTGCTTACACTGCAGCAATTTTTAGCAGTTTAAACAGAGAGAGCTTGGACAGCTCACAGGAACTTGAGATTTTATCAGAAACCTTTTGTTTCCAGAGAAATATCAGGATTCCCATGAAATTTTCCACAGTAAGATTTTCTTGCGTTCAAGCTAGAATTGTGGTCAGAGACACAGGGCTGCATTGTGACTCAGAATGAGCACAAGAACTCAAATCTCCAGCATCTACAGGGCTAGTAACTGTTCTGACTTGTACTTGCTTCTCTTCCCTGAGTTCCCACGTCTTTTCCCTCAATAACAACAATCTTCTTCCACACAGTTCTTTTCTGAATTTCCTCCAAACACGAGGCAGTCTCTGAATGTCTTAGCTGGCATTTTGTTATTTTCAGTGCTCCAGCTATTGCAGATTTATCTAGCTACTTGATCATTGCTGGTTTTGCACTTCTGAATAATCGAAGATTTCGGGCACTCTTCAGCACTTATTTGCTTTAAAGCGAAGCTGAATCCTGCCACCTTGTGCTCAGGAAAATTATTGCACCTCTTTATTTTGGGAAGAAAGAGGAAATGGGAAGGAAAAGTTGACTGTGACTACCATGTTTCTAATAAACAATCCTGAGGCTCTAGTAGTTGGGTCTAATTTTCCTGGGATATCTACCTGCGACTTCTTCACAAGGGCAATCACCTTCTAGGAGTGCTGTCCACAGCACAATGTTGCTTTTCATATCCCCACAGGATTCCAAAGCCATGGCTTCCCCCATGACCTAAAGGCAGAAAGGCACTCAGCCCAGCCACAGCCTGTAGCCTGTGTCTGTCTGATGCCTGGAGGTATTAATCACGGAGCTCCTACTAGCCCTTTAGAGCATTTGTTTGCTCTAAAAAAGAAGCTCACTATTTTTTGAAGGAGTGGTGAAAGTAATGATTGTAAGGAATGTGCATCTTCCTTTTCTGCTGAAATCCAAGGCAGCACTCATCTTTTTTTTTCTGTCTGACAGGGCTCCACAAGTAGCTTTCTACTAATCCTATGAGAGCAAACATCATTCTGAGCTAAGAAGACTTTAAAAGGATGCCTTCCCTCACCCCGTGCTTCATTGCCTCCTCCCTGTGACACTGGAGGCTCCTAGCACTACTTTGGTCTGTTTTATACACTACTCTTCTGAGTCACTCAGCAGCCAGATAAACAGGGCAGCCTCTTGATTCTGGACATCTTCTCACAGCAAATGTTCACATGTGTTTTTCAGTAAAACATCAGCAACAGGAATCTCAAAGCAACTGAGCATCTCTATGATCTGTTTTGCTCGTTTTATCAAGAGGCATTTTTTCAAACAAATTTAAAACAAAACAAAACAAAACAACCCCAAATACAATTTAAAAATCAGACAAACAAATAAAAACATAAAAAAAAACCCTGGAAGGACTGGTTGATTCCCCAGAAGGCTGTGCTGTCATTCAGCGGGATCTCAACTGGCTTGAGAGTTGGGCAGAGAAGAACCTCATGAGGTTAAACAAGGGCAAGTGCAAGGTCCTGCATGTGGGAAGGAACAACCCCATGCACCAGTATAGGTTGGGGACTGACTTGCTGGAGAGCAGCTGTGCAGAGAGAGACCTGGGAGTGCTGGTGCGTAATAAACTAACCATGAGCCAGCAATGTGCCCTCATGGCCGAGCAAGCAAATGGCATCAAGAAAAGTGTGGCCAGCAGATCAAGCGAGGTTCTGTTCTTCCCTGGTGAGGCCTCATCTGGAGTCCTGTGTCCAGTTTNTGAGGGAGCCTTGGCACAGGCTGCCCAGGAAGGTTGTGGAGTCTCCTTCTCTGGAGTCCTTCAAAGCCTGCCTGGATACATTCCTGTGTGACTTGATCTAGATAGATCTGCTTTAGCAGGGGTGTTGGACTAGATTATCTCTAAAGGTCCCTTTCAACCCCTACCAGTCTATGATTCTATGATTTTGGTTAAGTTTGTATCAATTCCATGGACTTGGTCGGTTCACAGAAGTCATTTCTCCCTCAACCGACTGTCCCTATGCCTGCACTCAGCATACTTAGTTGTGAAAGACGTGTTCAGCAGGTGAAAAATGGCAAAGTAATAAAAATCTGGCAGTTAATTGACAGTTTTTTCGTAGTTTAAAAAGCAGTCTGAACATGTATTTTCTGTCAATGATGAGCTGATTACATTTAGAATCCTCTTTTACACTGATCAGTGAAAAAGAAGGAAAAATTAGGGCTACCCAACCCCCTGTCTCCAGTACACTACTTAAATGGATTAGAAATTGTCTTAAAACTTAGGTATTGGAACATTGCAAGCAAACTTCAGTTGACTTCACAAGTTATTGAGTTACTCTTGTGCTCATCACTTATTATTCCCCATTTGTGTGGACTACATATCATGAACATGCATTGCTCATGATTATGAGGTTAAGATATTTCAGAGGACAGCCAAATATGATGTTTTCCTCATTGTTATTCTAGGCCATATGAAACACACCAATATGGAGAAAGAAAGTTATGTAGTTTAGTGTTCAGTGTAGAAAGCATTTAATTTATGACGCAGATATATTTGTCATGACCATGCTAGTGTCTCATTCAAACTGAGGTAAAATCTCATTCTACAGCCTGTTTCTCCAAAGGAAAATTATGCTTGTACAGTTGCACTTATCGTTAATGGCACAGGTATGACACCATAATTCTGTTCCAAAACTACAAATGTTGTCTGAACATGCCTCTTCTCCTGATATCATAGGTAATAGCCATGAGCAGAGATAAGTATTCAAACTAGTAGAGACCTACACATCAGAAATCAATTGTTTCCAACTCATTGATTCAGAACTAAGAGATCCTGGTGGTCAGTGCTGTGGCTGTGAGGGGAGGAAATCTTTCAACTACAGTGCTTCAGTTCTACACTCTACTGTGACTGGCTTGGTAAATCTAATCTTCTATCTGAAAATCATGTGCATGGGAGCTTTTTTGTTTTGTTTTGTGAAGTTAAAAATATTGGTACTAGAGACAATTCTATGCAAGTGTAGTACTTGTTATGAGTTTCCTTTTTGTGTGCCTGTGTCTTCAGGTGTTCTACAAGTGCTTGGACAGTTTCTACATGATAGAAGACATTATTTGATACTAATTATTTTTAAGACTGAACAAAAGGAAATGATAATAAAAATTTGTATGTTATATATAGAAAAAGTTATAATGATATAATAAAAGTGTTATAAAGACCTGCTAACCTCTTTACAGAAGAGCAAAATACTTTCCTCTCAGAAAATGTCTGTCTTGTGCCCAGCTTATGAAATCCCATCTTCATAGCCACCCTCTGACCTGAGAAAACATACTGACAAGTCTGCTGCTAAGGCACTCTTGCTCTAATTTGGAGCCTTTCCTGTTTAACTTAAGGATTTTGTCTAGAGTGAAAGCTATGTAGATCCATTTTATCAATATTTTCTCTACCTACCTCTCGCTCACTCTCTCCTCCCATCTCAACTATGAATAAAACTGCTCCTTTGCACTTGTCCTTGTTGAACTTCATGAGATTCTTCTCTGCCCAACTGTCAAGCTGGTTGAGATCCCGATGAATGGCAGCACAGCCTTCTGGGGAATCAGCCAGTCCTCCCAGTTTGGTGTCATCAGCCAACTTGCTGAGGGTGCACTCTGTCCCCTCATCCAGGTCATTGATGAAGATGTTGATTTGGGTTTTGAAGCATGAGCAGAGAGTAATCTCAGTATTTTTGGTAACTTGTCCAAATCCGTAGCTAAGGCAGTGGCCACCTGCCTCCCACAAGCAGCTGGACTTACTGCATGAAATACATTGCTTACAATTCAGAGTAGGAAGTGGTGTCCATTTAACTATTAATGGTATTCACATTCATTTAAGGTGAATTCAGCTTATAGCTTAAGTCCTGGAGCTGCAGTCAATGAAAGATTCCTATTGCCTTAACTGAAGCTTATGTGTTCTGCACAGCTTAGTGTCACAGTTAAGTGCCATTTGAGTTGTACATTTTTGCCTTGGCCTTATATTGTCTTAGCATGAACTGATAATGAAGCAAATGTTTATACCTGCTTTTGGTGGAATTTGCTTGAGGTTTTTGTAGGGATTACCTTTTATAGATGTATAAAAATTCTTTTTAAGGTACTACTGTATTCATGCCCAAAATACTTGATTGTGTTCTTTTCCCATGTTGTTTTTTTTTTATGTTGCTTTTCAGTGCCTAAATTTTCACTATATGTATTTGTCACTTGAATATTGAATCCAAGAATTACACCTCTGTCAACGCAAATTGAAGATTGATTGAAAATTAAGATTTGCTTTCTTTTGCTGTATTTTATGCTAACGATTTCAAAATCTAGAATCAAAATCTGCATTCCAGTTGACTGCATTTCTTTTTTTAAGGACATGATCTAAATGCCCCTCAGTCCACCATCAAAGTCTCCCAGAATTCAGTGGTCTTTGGGTTAGACTGTAGCTTCACATAAGCCAAGAGTGATGGCTCAGTCTTTCTCTGCCTACTAGCAGATTTACCTAAGAAAATTTTTGAGCATCTGCCACAAGCCATCTCCAATTGACCTTCCAAGCACTGCTTTCTACTTAGCTCTTTGTCTGGATCTCTGCACCTTAGGATGTGTCATTCATTCCAAATGGAGGCACCAGCTTTTAGTAGTCTTCCTGGTAGTGGCAAGTTGTGGAGGAAATTCACGACCTTCTATTGAAAGCGCCAACATAAAGCATTTGAACTTGGTTTTTCTCCATCATTTGCAGTTTCATTATTCATCCTACCTGGAGAGCATTCACTCTTCAGACACTTGATGCTTTTGTCATTTATTTTGGCAATACTCTTTGGGATCTGCTCTCATCAGAACCACTTCTTAAGGGCGTCTTTTTCTTCCTGGGCCTCTACTGTCAGGTTCCACACCTCATGGACATCACAAGCCTTCTCCTAAACTTTTTAGGTAAATATCAATATATGGGTGGAGTAACTGCCAGCACCAGTGGCATATCATCAGCGTCTTTCAGGTGTTTGTCAGATCTTTTATCTTTCCACCTATTACAGAGATTTCAGTCAATCCCACATGCAGAAGTGAGCAGAAGAAATAATAGATGAACTTTCTCTGTGACAGAGAAAGGAGAACACCTATTGGGAATGCATCGGTCCCCACACCTAAGAGATCAACTTTGCATTACACAAGTTGAATTTATTCCTCACAAGTACCACTGGGTCATTCTCTTTGCTTTGCCTCTGCAGCAAAAATTCTCTGCTTTTGTTAGGAATTTGGTCCTGCACCCAGAAAAGAAACTGAAAGACAGACATTTTAAACCTGTTGATATCAAATGAGCACAGCCTTTCTTACCTGTACTCATTTTAATCTGGTTTTGAAGACCTCTGCTGAAGAATTGTCATCTTCTGAAGGAGGTACATTTTCCTTAGTAGCAGAGGTAGGCTTCAGTGGCAGGATTCATCTGATTACACGCAGGCATTCACAGCATAACATTACATTCTTTTTATGTTTGACAGGGAGAAATGAACAATGCCTGACATACCTCATCCTAATATCTCATTAGGCCAGATGTGTCTTAGGACTAGAATGGTGTCCTTAAAGTGCCTGTTTCTCTGTTGACTGCAAAGTGACTATCTAGATGCATAAGTTTTTATTCTAGACATGTACGTTTAAGTGGATAGTGATCCTGGAAGGATTTCTGCCTTTAAACGATCCATTGAGGAAATCTGTTAATGTTCATGTAAATATATATTGATTAGAAGCGCTACAAACAAAACTAACCTTGATTCCTTGATCACACTGTCCCGCAAAAAGCCATTTCTTGATTACAAGCCTTCACCATCTCTCGTTTTTGTCAATGAAGTACAAAAGGCTTGGAAGATCATTCTCCAGAAAAACTGAGCAAAATCTCCCACAGTTTCAAGTGTTTCATATTCCAACACAGTTTGTATATCGACAAGGTTTCTTTAATTGACTAATAGTGAGTAACAGTTTTTACCTAGGTTCAAGCAGATGATTGTTTCTTCAGCATTTTGACATGTAGTGGAAGTATTTTGCCAGCTGCACAGCTGTTCAACAACAATTATCAATGATTATTTTCCAACATACACTCCCTTTTAATTCAGCCCAGTTTTTACTTTGTTATCTTATATTGGGGCCTCTGGTGCTTTTGGAGTAATTAGTTGGATTTTTTCTTCTGAATTTCAGCCACTCAAATCCTTCACTCCTGATAAATGGCTGAAAACTTTACATAACCTCAGGAAGCAAAGCCAGTTCTGAAATCCATATCCAGCATCTAGCCCTAAAGCTCATATCCTTGTAGCCCAGTTGTGTTTGATTCATTTAACTGCCACAGTAATTCCTTCTTCCCCTGTTCTGTCCTCACCACTGTTAAAAATCCCACAATTCTTGTGGTGCATCACCTTCTTATAGCTCCTATAGTTAGAATGAGACACCTCTTGAGCGGCTTTCTTCTTCCTGGCTTGTGACTGTGTTTCATCAGAGTTCTGTGCAGTCACGTCAGTCAGGGATTCCCCAGGTATTTTGTAGCCAAGAATAACTTTCTATGTCCATGGTTCACACACAGCCAAACCCAAAGTATGTCCAGTGATTTTTTTTCTGTTCCATCTTTACAGAAAAGACTCTCACATCCTACTTTATGTTTTATATATACCAACATTACCTCTACTGGAGAGGCTCAGGAGGAGTCACTGAGACACAGTTTATTCTTTCACATGACTATTTATTCTGTGTTGACTTGTTTCATGAAATGACTCTTGCATAGTAATCCCTGCATTTTATGTTGGTTTTTTTTTTTTAATTTGAGAGAGGACTGGCAGTTGAGGAGATTCCCAGGGCCCTTCTCACTCACACATTCCAGTCATAAGAGTGTGTAGGATGTATACAATCCCTTGACTTGATGTTTGAACCAAGAGCAATATTTCTTGAAAGGCAGATGGTCCAATAGTTAAAAGGTTAAAAGCTTTGTTAAACATGTATATGTTGCCATTGATTGTGGATTTGATGGTATTTAAGTGTACTTTGAAAGGAAACCACCAATATAGGGCCCTCTCCTCTTCATCCTTACTCAATCCTAGTGTGAAACAGCCTAACAGATTGTCAGTTTATTCATTGACCACAGAACACAGGTCAAAGGATTGAAGTACATGGATATTAATTACTGCGGTGTGACAAATCTGGGCAAATGCAAGTTCACTGCAGCTTCAGTGCAACTTTCTATGTGACAAGAGAACTAATGAAAATCTGGGGTTAACATATTTGTTAAAGTTGAATGCCAAAAAAAAAAATCTTTTTAAGTCATTATTGCTAAAACTCTGATCCTCAACTTCAGGAGTTGGTTTGACAAAGCAGGCCAACATAGACTTGTGGGAAAAAGTGTCACCATTCTGAAAGGCAAGAAAGGAAATACTAAGATTATGACCAGTAAGATCAGTAAGCTTATATCATCACTAAGATGATATGCAAATTGTATGAGCATTTAAAATCTTGTAGCACTGCCTGATGCTTTCGGTTCTCTTTTTGACCTGATGTTAAAAAGAAGTGTTTGCCTTATGTCCTTAGTTGCACCTGGATTTCTAAAACTTGTCTTCAGTTTTAAAGGTAAGATATACAAGAAGTAAATGTAAACAGTGGCAGCACAGATGGTATATAAATGATGGTATAACAAAAATGGGTTTGTGATTTAATTATTAAAGTATTATTGTTATGATAGGTATGTAAAACATTTATTTACAATAAGATATACCTATTAGACTATTCTTCCCAAGTATATAAACCTTTATCATCTGAGAAGTCTATGTCATATATTTATGACATTAAGTGTATTAGTGTGGCAGCACTATTCAAGAAGACACTGGTCCAACAAGCATTTTGTAGAAGTTATCTAAGATCAGCTCACTAAGTGTATTATTTCTGTCGACCTAGAAATGCAGACCATAAGCACAAGAGAGCAAACACTTTAAAGCTGACAAAACAGAAATCACACGCTTCTGCAAGCAAAGCAGCATCCATGAAAATGTGTTTTGACTGTTGGTGCTTTTTAATTAAATTCCTCTTCTTGGGTATCTGGAATGATTCTTGAGGATGCAGAGAGGCATATGAAGACCAAGGTCTTGATTAAAAACTTCTGCAAAAGTGTAAAAGGCATGCTGGCTCTTATTAAAATGGATGAGATTTGCTTACATTTCACAAATGTAATGGTTTTGTGGAGTCAACATGTACATTAATACAGTCATCTGCACATCCTGAGCATTATCTGTACTGGTGACTCAGTTAAACTGAGCAGCCTGTTCAATTGCCACTCAAGAGACCTTGAAAAATGGTGAGTAGAGCATTTTCTAGTGAAAGAAAAAGGAAAAAAAATGGAAATGCTTCCTACTTGAGCCTAAACACAAGGGGTCTTCACAAAATACAGAGCATCTTTGAGGACTTACAAAGAGACCTGAACAGAGAATACAGAGCTGGCTCAAGTGCGTTACGAGATAGCAGATAGTTGGCAAGGGCAGGGAAAAGCAAAGAGACTGGTTACTTGAGAGTAATAATTATTAAGCGGTAGAACAGTCTCCCAAAAGAAAACTGCTGGAAACACCAATACATGGCACATCTAAAACCACATTAAATAAAGAACCAGAAACTCTACTGTAAGGAATGGACTTTCACTGGCATGCTGGTATTCTGACCTTCTACCCTACTGATGTCCAAAATCATAACAGCCAATGTCATGGTTTCCAAGCTTATGACTTAACATTTACATTTTTCAAGTCATTTCTGTGTTTACAAAGACACATGTTTGGGTCTAGCATTGTCATTTTGCTCAATGAGAATTGTTCAGAATTTTTTCCTATAATTGAAAACAAATTCCTATCTTTCTGGAGTACTGAGGGAAAAAAATAAAGGAGCAATTCATATTTCAGTAAAGTCCACTCCCTTTTCCTTGCCATTTCTTGACTATCTTCCTTTTGTAGAAGACAAATTCTTATCTCCCAGAGCATGCTTTAACTTGTTGCTTATGTGGTGTACATTGGCCCTGCTGTATTTTAGGCAGGGATGTGGATGTACCAAACCGAAAAATTGACGAATGGGTTGTTGCAGACACATAATTGACCATTTGACCTTTAAGCTCAATCTCACTGCAAGGAGGTGGATTCTTTTGAGGTTTTGCGTGCCTGCTGACTGCAGTGTGACAACATTGAGAAATGCAAAGAAATAAGAAAATAAAGCAATGTTTTGACCCCTGCTTAAAGAAGAGCAAAGCAAATAATAAGAGTAGTATGCCAGCTGTAAACACAAGAGTAACACTAGAGTGTTCTTAATAGAGGCCTGGGGCGCTAGAGTAAGCCAGGCCATGCTGAGCCTGCAAAGCTATCTTTATCAGTATCTCTCTGTCTGGCAATAATGGCACTAAAAACTCCTCACATAAGATGCAGTAAGACAAAAGGGCTGACTCAACAAAGAATTACACCACTTTTGTGTCATGGTAACTCCTCTGAAAACAAGCAGAGGTAATCATACATAACTGGGGAAACAGATGCTAATTTAGCAAAGGCAAACATTTCCACTTGCCAGTTTTGTTTACTAAAAATACTGCAATTTGCTGAAATAGAACACCAGGCAATATTCTATAGTATATTTTCTAAACTACACCATATCATAAATACTGTAGCACACTACAGGAACTATATACTACCCAACTTAATTATGTTTTTATGACAGTTGTCATCAGGGACTACCAATACACACAGTCTCCAAAATTGTATGTTTAGCATAGAAGCAAACAAACATATAGTGTAATTTGAGGGAGATTCCATGCGGAAGCAATAGGTCTTGGCAGAAAAGTTTGTTCTTCTGTCTCAAAATGGAGGCAATTTCTGAAGAAAAGTTGTGTCTGAAAACAGGAACAAGCCTTCTTGCTGGAGTGCTGAAAGAAAAGGTTGGCAGTATGCCATTTGAAGATTTCTAAGCAAGAATGAGCACAAGTGCAAAAATATGTGCCTTGGAGTAATACTAGACTTTGTAAATCATTCATTTCATCACCCAAAAGATCCTGGATATGTGTTACCTCATACCAGAGTGGAGTTCAGGGATCACAGTGAGACATAGATATTGGAAAAAAATCAGCAGAAATATTAGCCATTTCATTATATTTTCTGTGAGACGGAAGAAATACTGTAGGGATTATCCCCCGTAATGAAAGACGGTTACATGAGGTACTTAGTTCCAGGCACTCCTTTAACAGGCACTCATGTAACCTTGTGTTATGTTGCTGAATGGCAGGTGACCAGAAAACAGCCAGTGAGTCCCATGAGATGGCTCTTGTCAGAAAGAGTTGCTAAGATAATAAATATTCCTTGTCTGAACCCAGAGGCTCAGAGGTACTAGTTTGCGAATGCAGAGTTGTTACCAGGCCACTCAAATGCAATGCCAAGTACCTTCCTAAGAAAGTATAGTTTAGTTCAAAGTCATGCAAAAAATGTAGAATCTGTCACTGTACTCAGATGCTGTTTGTCGGTTGGTTTTGTTTGTTTAATTTTTACTTATTTTTGCAAGTAGATGTATTTTCTAAAACAATTGCCTCATGAATGACACCTCTATCTCCAAAGAAAAATGTTTCTACAACTCAGCAGACTAAAGAGAGGTGTGGTTTGCAGCATATCAAGTCTTAGAATTGACATCCCTGGTTACTTGTTAATACGGAAGTTCTGACTGCTTTGAAACCAATCAGAAAATTTTCACCAACTTTTGCAGAATCAGGATTGAACTTTAGTCACACTGGACCAGGGTGAAGCCAGTGAGACTCTCCTGCAAATTTCAAGAAGGCTGATGGACTCTATTTCTAATTTTTTTCAGTCTTTCTTGTAGGATGCACCTAAACTATGAGAAATAAACACCATCTCCAAACACTTTGTTGTTTGGGTTTTTTTTTTCTCCATCCCTGTGCCCCATTCACCTTCAATGCCTGGAAATTATTTGGGACAATTTAAATCTTAATCAGCAGAATGGGGTTTCTAATGACACATTCCCATGCTTTGTGTGCACAGCGTTCCTATTATCCTGTACAGAGCAGACCTTGTAACAGTAAGAAACAGAAGTTCCTGTAGTGTTCATCAGCTTCCTATCTTGAGAGAGCAAATTCATGGAAATTTTTATAACTATATCACATACTGCTTGCCTGTGCATGGTGTGATTCTCTTGACCCTGGATCAGAAGCCTGGAGGTTCAGCTCGCAGGATGTGAGCTGGCCTCCTACACAAAGCTGACATCATAATTAATTAAAAGGAAGTCACTACCCTACTGGTATTCTTGAGATGTGGCATTAGTGTAGCACATTCTGGACGGCATCCACTCCTACAAATGATATCACAAATTGCTTGGCACAGATACAAGCTTTCATCATTAAGAGAAAGTGCAAGTATGCTATTGGGATTCCTAGCACAGTGTAAAAACAAGCAAACAAAAAAAACCCATTTATTCAATCTTCAAGGCTGAAAAGCATGGAGACCATGTTAGTGAGTGTCTGGTGGCAAGGTATAAACTGCATCAGATTGCAACAGGCTGTGCTAAGAGGTAGTAGTTGCAACCGATCCCTCACCAGAAATAGGAAGGCATTGCATGTGTCTCCTAAAGTACTCTCACTCCTCTCATATCACCACTCTCCTGTAACGTGATATCTTTATTCATTCATTCATTTCCCAGGATGAGGCTGGGCTGAATGCAGCTGACATATTGGCTCCTTTATTCAGTGTTCCTAGATGTTTTGTTTAAAAATTATAGCAAATGGATGAATAATACCTACTGTTTCTTCTCAGCACAAACTCAGTTATTTTTGCAGCTGTCTGCACTCCTGAAGGTTGATCATCCCCTGATCTCTATCATATATTCTTTTAGATCAGGTCTTCCCTGTAGGGCTGATGTCTGTGACAAGCTTTCTTTACTCTGTGATTCTCAGAAGATACAGAGAATGGACACCCTGGTGAATATGACTCACTCTTGGAAGCTGCTGCAGGTCCCAGCTCAGAAGCTCTTCTTGTCTCTTGGCTTGACTCATCAACAGTGTAAAACAATCCATGATCTCTGAACACTGTTTGTGACAGCTAAACTGGAAAGAGGAAAGAAAAGCAGCCTCACTTCTGTTAATAACTATGTTTTCACTGCAATAGTCAGAAGTATTAGTTCTCTGCCATATTTTGCCTTTTTTTATTTTTCCAAAGACGTCATGTGTTCTGAAATGCATAGAGATTCTAATTTCTGAAGGGAATAAACCTGTTGATTTGTTGTTGTTAGGGGATAAATTTACTAAAGCAGCTCATAAAATAAGCTGTTTCAGTTTCCTGGATCTGTCTTGTTTTCTATCTAACATGCAGAGAAACATTTGATTGCCAAAACACGAGGTGTGTAGGTTTTGCTCACTTTGTCTAGTCAATAATTCTGTTAACATGTAAGATACAGCATAGCTTTGTAAGTCAAATCGTAGAAGCAGTTCATAGGTGCATAGGGCTAAGTCATAGCTGCGTAAATTTGCATCTTAATTCTGTGGGTAGTAAATGATAGCTAACACTACTGCATTACAGATTGACTGACTAGAAACATCTGTGACTGACATGCCTATTGGTGCATCCCTTTAGGGGAATACTAGACCCCTTGAGCCATCTCAAGCATAAAGAAAAACTTCTTCACTGTGAGGATGACGGAGCACTGGAACAGGCTGTTCTGCCGGTATGTGTACTCCAGACACTGGTGTGCACCAGCCATGTCCTCTCCACTTTGCAGTTCTGGTGTCTGCAAAGAGATCTGGAGTGAGAGTCACCATTTTCCCTCAAATCCTGATTACGGCTGAGAGGAGATGTAGTCCTGCAGACCTGTGATATTAGACCTTGCTCTGTTTCCTGAGGTCCCTTGTAGTTGTGTGAACCAGTTCAGGTCAAGGAGAATTGAAATAGAAAGGAAGGAAGGCAAGATTAGAGTTTACCAACGTGATCTCATATTCTTAAAGCTCTAGATTTCTGCAGTTGGGAGAGGAGAGGAGAGGAGAGGAGAGGAGAGGAGAGGAGAGGAGAGGAGAGGAGAGGAGAGGAGAGGAGAGGAGAGGAGANGGGAGGGAAGAGTTGTGTAGCATTTTCTTAAAAGCACACCAAAACTATATAAAATCATTACTAGTTATTTGAAAGAAAATAGCAACAGTAGGTTTCATAAACTACAATATACACCTGTTACAAACAATGTTTGAAGAGATTTACATTTATCAAAACAAGCTTTTGATTCTGCTGTTTACTTGAGTGAGTCAAAGTTACTGTTCTGTCACACCGAATTCCTTGCACTTATGGGATTTAGCCAATAAAAAATGAAATGAGAAAATAACCCCAGTGAATAACTAGTTATGCTTTAAACAGAAGAACAGATTAATTTTTTCCCCTAAGCTGCAAAACTGTAACTTGATATAAAACTGCTAAAAGTCGAACTCACTCTACCAAGTAATCTGCTTTCCCGTTTTACATCTAAGTTGCAGTCAGGTGATGAGTTCAGTCAAAAATACCTAGAGAACCCAAACTGCTGATAATCCAACCAGAATTTCTTGACAGTTTTTAGTCCACCAGTTCATTACTGCATTTTACAAGACAGAATAGAAGAAAGGCAGTATTTCAAGCTATGGAGAGAACTTTTTTTAATTAGTTATGTCTCCTGCTTAGTTATGTCACTCCAACGGGTTTTGGGGGTTTTCGTTTTTTGGGTTTTTTTCCCTTGGTGGCAGGGATTAATTACAATATAAATTAATTTCCACCTTTCATTTTCTCAACATCTTTTACCTAGGTGAAAGTCTCTAAAATGTCACTTACTTGGCATTTAGAGTACTTAGGGAACAGTGGTCACAAAAAGCACAAATCAGAAGCATCTGTGATTTACAATAAACTATTTAAACCAAAGTGTGAAATAGTATTAGCTTATTTTCCCATCAGATCCAGATAGTTCAACAAAGTCCATACTCTGTGTATATTTTTAGTCATGTTAAAAATTTAAAAGGCAAGCTTTTAATGTCTCAGCATTAACTTGTTGTAGCCAGTCTGTAAAACAATCAGAGAGATGCTATTAAAAGTATATGAATAATAAAACAGATGCTTTACAGAAAGATTAGTATCACAGCAACATCAGTCCACTTTGCTTTCCATATCTGGCTGAGAATGACTGTGTTTCTGTCAAGCTTAAGAGTGAAGCTTTGGGTGGAAGATTCTAACTCTTCCCTAAAAAGCAAGGTTTGAGTAACCTGTTTATGTGAACTTTTTTTTTTGGAAAAGAAGCAGATGTCACTTTGATCATTGATGTAACTCCTCAAATCAGATTTTCAGTGATAATTTACTTCTAACAAACACTGAGACCCAAATATTAAATAGGCACCCATTGAGGATCAAACAATAGCATCTACACTGGGCAGAGTTCTTTTGCCTCCAGAGATCTATGTCAGAGAATGAGATGTGATTTTTAATCACTAGTAGTTTCAGCAACAAGAATGTTTCCAGAAGTGAGACCTGACCCCAGCTAATCCGTGATCTGAATACCAAGATGCATCAAGGCCATCCTAGTGTAGCTCAGTCTAAGTATTAGCATCTTCAGGCATGGCCACAGGTCATAGAATGGTTTGAGTTGGAAGTTCCAACCTCCTTACCATGGGCAGCGGCACCCTCCACTACACCAGGTTAGTCAAAGCTCTATCCAACATGGCCTTGAACACTGCCAAGCACTGGGGCAGCCACAGACTCTCTGGACAGCCTGTGCCAGGCTCACCACCCTCACAGGGAAGAACTTCTTCCCAATATTTAATGCAAATCTGCCCTCTTCCAGTTTGGAGCCATTCTTCCGTGTTCTATCACTACATGCTCTTGTGAAAAGTCCCTCTCCAGTTTTCTTGTAGTCCTGTTTAGGTACTGGAAGGCTGCTGTAAGGTCTCCCTGGAGCCTTCACTTCGCCAGACTGAACAACCCCAACTCTGTCAGCTTGTCTTCATAGCAGAGGTGCTTCAGCCCTCTGATCGTCTTCGTGGCCCTCATTTGGACCTGCTCCAACAAGTCCAAGCCCTCCTTATTTTGAGGCCCCAGAGCTGGATGTGGTACTGTAGAATGGGGTCTCATGAGAGCTGAGCAGAATAGGAGAATCACCTCTCTTGACCTGCTGGCCATACTTCTTTAGATGCAACCCAGGATGCAGTTNCCAACCTCCTTACCATGGGCAGCGGCACCCTCCACTACACCAGGTTAGTCAAAGCTCTATCCAACATGGCCTTGAACACTGCCAAGCACTGGGGCAGCCACAGACTCTCTGGACAGCCTGTGCCAGGCTCACCACCCTCACAGGGAAGAACTTCTTCCCAATATTTAATGCAAATCTGCCCTCTTCCAGTTTGGAGCCATTCTTCCGTGTTCTATCACTACATGCTCTTGTGAAAAGTCCCTCTCCAGTTTTCTTGTAGTCCTGTTTAGGTACTGGAAGGCTGCTGTAAGGTCTCCCTGGAGCCTTCACTTCGCCAGACTGAACAACCCCAACTCTGTCAGCTTGTCTTCATAGCAGAGGTGCTTCAGCCCTCTGATCGTCTTCGTGGCCCTCATTTGGACCTGCTCCAACAAGTCCAAGCCCTCCTTATTTTGAGGCCCCAGAGCTGGATGTGGTACTGTAGAATGGGGTCTCATGAGAGCTGAGCAGAATAGGAGAATCACCTCTCTTGACCTGCTGGCCATACTTCTTTAGATGCAACCCAGGATGCAGTTGGCTTTCTGGGCTGTGAGTACACATTGCTGGTTCATGTTGAGCTTCTCGTCAATCAATCCTCTCCAGTTCTTCTAAACAGGGCTGCTATCAATCCACTCC
>WBNH01009716.1:110495-148389 GCA_013401255.1 Urocolius indicus
CTTCCCAATATTTAATGCAAATCTGCCCTCTTCCAGTTTGGAGCCATTCTTCCGTGTTCTATCACTACATGCTCTTGTGAAAAGTCCCTCTCCAGTTTTCTTGTAGTCCTGTTTAGGTACTGGAAGGCTGCTGTAAGGTCTCCCTGGAGCCTTCACTTCGCCAGACTGAACAACCCCAACTCTGTCAGCTTGTCTTCATAGCAGAGGTGCTTCAGCCCTCTGATCGTCTTCGTGGCCCTCATTTGGACCTGCTCCAACAAGTCCAAGCCCTCCTTATTTTGAGGCCCCAGAGCTGGATGTGGTACTGTAGAATGGGGTCTCATGAGAGCTGAGCAGAATAGGAGAATCACCTCTCTTGACCTGCTGGCCATACTTCTTTAGATGCAACCCAGGATGCAGTTGGCTTTCTGGGCTGTGAGTACACATTGCTGGTTCATGTTGAGCTTCTCGTCAATCAATCCTCTCCAGTTCTTCTAAACAGGGCTGCTATCAATCCACTCCTCACAGCCTGTATTGGTGTTTGGGATTGCCCTGATCCCTTCTGCAGGACCTTGCTCTTGGCCTTTTTTAACTTGATGAGGTTTGCACAGGTCCATCTCTCAAGCCTGTCAAAGTCTTTCTGAGTGCTGTTCCTTCCCTTTGGCATATCAGTCGTATCTCACAGCTTAATGTCTGTCACTGTCCACGTTGCCAACAAAGGTCTGCATTTAGTCCAGAGTCAGAATATAAGTAAAAAACTTTAAAGACAGCTTTAGAGCCAATAGTGTTACTTAGAAACACCTATTGTATCCCTTCTCTCACCAGCTTCCTCAGCTATAGTAAAGGTGCTCTATTACAAGATATTAAAACTTTCTTAAAATCATACACTAGATTTTAATTGAATACAGTGCCTATTTCCATATTTCCAGTGCCTGTAACACTCATTTTTGTGACACTCAGCCTTGACAACGTAACAAATGCACATTACCTTAGGAGTACATATACAGTTGTACGGACCTTCAGTAACTTCAGAGCCACTCTAATGAAAAATTCCACATTCTTGATAGCACTTCTTTTCATGTAGTTGAAACTGACACCTGGATTTTAAAAACTATTAATTTAGCTCACATATAAGTTCATGACAGCTGCCTTTACATCTACAAATGTTTTTGCTTTGTTCAGATTTTTACAGACTTGCTCTGTCAGCTGGTGCAAGTAATATAGGTTTATGAAGCAAAAGCACAGGACAGTTGTGCTCAAATATCCATAAAGCTTATTACAATCACTGAAGCAAAAAAAAAATATCCTTGGCAATTGGAGGAAATAAAGCCAAAATATCAATACTTCTCTTTCTAAAAGGGTATGGATGCGTTTCAGTCATGGAGATCTAAGTTAGTTCTTAAGTTACAAAGATTCCTGCTTCTCAAGTTATAGATTCAAGCATACATTCAAGAAGTTTTGTGCCAAATGTTCTTCAGGCAATTCTTACAAGAAGATATTTTTTCAAGGCTCCAGTGAAATTACTTATCATGTTTGTAGTGACATGCTGCTTCAGATCTACAGAAGTGTAAGACACACAGATACTGCCTTAATAAACATAGATTTATATCCTGCCTTTTTTGTAAGAGCCTTAAGGAGCAATAGAAACTGATAACATAGTTCTAAAACTATTGGACAGTCTCCAGTTGACCCAGGGCATCTCATGTTTTATAGTAAAAACATTCTTCAGACTCAGAGTAGAAGCCAGTTGTAAATTGGTTACTCCTCTTTTTTTCTTGTCTGATGCCATGTTTACTATAGAAAGAAAGATACAAAGTTCAGGCATGAGCCAAGCACTCTCCTTGACATATAGAAAATAAAATCTCTTCTTCCCCAAATATGTTTAGGACCTCTTCATCCTTCCTAGGTGGAGAGAGAGACTATCTCCAGTGAACTTTCAATAGCAGATTCATGTTCTCCAGCACAATTGGTTCATGAGCTAAACACCAGAGACAGAAGCAGCAGAGATCGTTCTAAAAAAAAAAAAAAAAAAAAATCTTTCACATTATTTCACATTACTGCACTGGAGCTTGGTTTAGACAAACAAAGAACATAAGGCTGAGCCCTTACTGACAAGGCCACTGGCTCTGCTGGCTGTGCTGTCATGCCCCACTCCCTGTGTACCTTGCTGTGCCAAATAGCCAGCCCTTACTGCTCTGATGTCTGCTGCAACATAGGACCTCATCTCGACACAGGGGTGAGACATAGCCAGGTAAACATACAGAGCTGGGAGGAAGAACATGCTCCAGGATTCAGCCATATGGATGAAGCCAGAAAAAAAATTCTGTGACTTTGGTTGTCAGAGGCAGCAACAGCTGTCTCTTCAGGGGCTTGAATTTCTTTACACTTGCTACAAGGAATGATGCAGGAACTTTGGAGCAAGCCTCTACACCGTCTGTATGAAATACAAGAGCTTTGGGAAGTCTGGGTGCTGAGCAGCTGTGTCAGCAGCACAAGGATTCCAGTGTTTACCACATCCAGACTCAACAGTAGTACTGCAGAAAATATTTATACCTTGTTTCCTTGTGGTGGTTTACCCAATACCCACCCAGTCATAATATTAATCGCCCTCCTAAACTAGACAGGAGAGAGAGAGAGGAATATAACAAACTGCTTGTGAGTTGAGATGAGGACGGAGAGATCACTCGGTAATTAACTTCACGGGCAAAACAGACTCAACTTAGGGAGAAAAAAGGTTTGATTTATTAAAGAAACAATAAAAGCAGGGAGACGAGAAATAAAACCGTCTTAAAACACCTCTCCCCACCCCTCCACTTCCCAGGACTCCTTTTCCTTCCCCCTCAGCAGCGCAGGGGATGAGGAATGNGACTCCCAGGTCTTGCCAGGAACTTGCTCCAGGATGAATGTTATTCACAGAGGTGTTACCTCTACCACTAATTGGCCAGGCCTGGGTCAGGTGCAGGGTTCAACTTAAAACTTACTGGTCCTAACCCTGTCAGCTACAGGGGAAGCTTCTGGCAACTCTCTTTGTTCAAAGAAGCCATTTCCCTAGCCCACCTGCTACTGAAAAACCTGGCCCAGGCCAAAACCACTACATTACTATTTGTAGATTTTCAAAGAGCAGCAATGAAAGAGATCCAAGACTCTCTTCAGATCAGTGGGTAACAAGATAGAAAGGAGTTTAAACAATGAAGAGCTTACAGCAATGCACAGTGAATTTCCCAGAGAGGGAACCTAAATTTTCTGTTGGTTTCAAATGCAGAGTTTACCTCTAGAGCATCTCTGCTATCTGCTCCTCCTTGGGGATCATTTGGCTTTTCTCATCCTCCATGTACTCTCAGATCCCTCACGTTCCCTCACGCGGAAGGGAACAACAGGATCTGATCAGTACACCATCCCTTCAGCATGTGTTTTAGACTGGCTTGATTTACAGGCTGACGCCAATAGGAAATGTCAGTGCTTGGAGCCAGTGCCAGGCACTTTAATGGGTCAGACTGAAGAACTCACATCATCTCTTGATCTGAGTGTGGAGAGAATTGCTACCACAGACACAGAGATATTTATGGATTAAGATAGTTACACAATCACACTTAGGAAAAGCAAGTAAAGGGGTTCCAATTTTCACACTTTGAAAAAAACAGAAACATGATATAATACACAAGTACCATATCATGGGACTAGAATTCTTTACATTGGATAAGGTTGAACATAGTTTATGATTCTATTTCTAAATGCTTATTTTTACCATTCCTGATAGTCAAGGAAATAGAAGTATAAGGTATTGCTGAAGGACCCTCTTCCTCTGAATCATCCTTTTCTCCCATCCTGAATGTCAAACACTTATGGGCCATGATGGGATAGTACAAAATTTGTTAATAGGATACCTAAACAAATACACTCCTCCTTCACATCACTTCTTTCATCCCTTTGCTCAGCCATGGAAACAGTTTACATCAAAGTTCTTTCATAGCTGAAGTGAAGTTTGTTAGACTTAAAGGAAGAAAGCCACAAGCACTTGGGGATTGACCCAGCACTGTTACCACTTAAATGTGATAACTTTGGGACATAGTGTAGATGTGATTCACCTTTCAGGAGTCAGATTCTACATTTATGGAGGGAAAAGAGAGAAATAAGGCATACATACAGAAATCTATCCTGGTGAAATGCAAAACAAATGTAAGAGGCTGATTTCTTCCTGGATTGCATTACATGCTGCTATTTATATGAGGATTGGAGACTTATCTGCAGCTTACATCTGTAAGAATTTCCAGGAGAGTTTTTAGAACACAAGAATGCAATAACAAAAAAAAAAAAAAAAAAAAAAAAAAAACAAGGGGGGGGCTTTATTATTAAAACAAGCTATATTTAAACCTAACTGCTAAATTTGAAGGGGAATACAGCTTTGGTGTTTGTGCATAAAAGACACTGAAAATGGCAGGGGAAAATATTTGTAGGTAATTATGGTTATGTAAAAAGCATGCAAATTCCAGAAAGAAAACTTTGAGTTTTCTTCATGAGAGTGAATAGATTAATGTATCTGAAGCTGTCTTTCTAAGCTCAAAGCACACTTACATGCAAGGTTTATAAAGCCTGAACTCAATAAAAATGTCAGCCTTTGATGTTTCTAGATAATGACTTTCATTTAGAGTTATATCATATATATAAAGAAATCAGTATGGTCTTTACTTGATATTAATTTGTTGTTTATTACAAATTCTAACATGTTCCAAAATTATTTTCTGTATATACAAGTATCCTGCAGAACAATTTTCTTCTCATTTGCTGATTTTGCTAGTAAATCTAAGACAAACTGTAGGATTTAAAGAAAGGTAGAACTTTAAAGCAGGAAACACTTAGACTGAAATACAACCCCCCTGTATATTCTAGGTGCCTCTATATTTGTTGTAGGAAAAAAACAAACCAAACCAAACCAAAACCAAAAAACAAGCCAAGGTCCTGCAGCTGAATCAAATGAGGACAGAAGCCTGAAGACAGACAAGATACTCCTGGATGCCAGTCAATTTACTTGTGCTTCACTTGCACAAATATTTTCTGGAAGTCAGTGTAATTTTCAAAGTCTAAAGTAATGCAGAACTTCACCTTTCTAATAGACTGATCCTGCCCCTTTAGGCTTCTTTGTTCCTTCCCTCACCATTCCCTATCTCAGTAATGTCTTCCTCAATTCCTTTGGACTGCAGTTCTTCAGAGATGCAACAATTTTACTGCTGTATCACCACATCTCAACACAGCTGAGCCCTGGTTTAGATTGGACCCTTTGGCTACCACAGCAAGATAAGATCATGCTATAAATATGTGCTTTGTGGCTTTCCAAATGGGACTCCTGAGTAGTATATAGAGAAATGCAGTCCTGTGCACGATGGTATCTTCTGTCACATATGAAACACATCAAGACAACAGGACTGACGTGCCCATGACACAGACTCATCCATCTCAATTCCCTTCCTCCCATTCCCTGAATACTTCTAATGTGTTACATCAGTTTTCAGATTGAGAACCCTTCTTATCTTGTTATGTTACATACCTATTAACTTAATGTCTTGAGATGAAATCTGAGAAGATAAAATATTGTATGCACAAGCAGGCATCTTACTAATAAAGTACCATGTTTCCTGTAATGGAAACCTATTTTTAGAAAGTTAATAAAGAGATTAATCTTCCAGACTAGAGACAACAGGGAAATTAACAGTTGTTTAATTGTGCAGAGCAGTATGATGCTGTGCAATGTTAAGTGCAAGGCTAGTCACTGACCCTTTCTTGTGAGTGAATGGATTATTATTTCAACATTTCAGTACCACAAGTGCACAGTAATTGTGGTTTTATTATACAGTCACATAAATAATGCAATATTTTTAGTGATCCATAGCCTTTAGAAGACCATATTGAAAACTATCTAATACAGTAAGAAGGTACTATATACGGTTTAATTTTTACTCACATTAAATTAGTAAGAAAGATTACAAAATTTTCACAGTTTAAAGAAAAAAATCAACACTGTAGCAATGAAGTAGTTAGCTATAACAGAGCATATGTCAATGCTAGTAGTTAACTATAGTATAGCATATGTCAATGGATGTATGGATTGTTAAATAGGAAGGGAATCTGGAATCGCAAAAGAAAGTAAGCGCATTGTAATAATCAAGTCTGACTGATCATTATTTTGTCATCAAACTAAAATAATATCTAATGCTTGCAGGATATTTTAAAATTTAACAATATAAACACTAAATTGCTAATGAATTGTCTCTCATTATTTTCTTTAAGTCTTCTAAAAATAATATATTTCCTTCTTACTCCTCAGAAAGAGCAAAGGTATTAGTGAAAACATGATGCTGAACAATTACCATTAATAGAAGGATCTCTAGAGAGGCTCTGTTCTACTCTTCATGAGAATGGGCCTTTTTGATTATTTTGTGCCTGGAAAGATATTCTAGTCTTAAAATCATGAGTGTGAAAAGCATCATAAAAGGAAGGTTGGATGTAGACATACACTTATGAGTGGCTGTTATTGAGACAATGAACATAACTAGCCCTGCTCTTGGGCTTTCTCTGTGAAAAAAATCAGCTTTTCAGTCTGTGAAAGGCCACTGTGCATTCTCCTATTTCAGTCACCTCCATCCCTGCACAAAACTCTCACCACATATTGAGCCAGTATTACCTGCTCAGCTATAGCAGAAGCTTGTGCTGATGTTGAAGTACAGGCCTACCCCTTGATTTCACAAGTGCCTGAAAGTAAAGCACATATGCCTGCATTTCAAATACATTAAAAATTCTCAGAGCCTGTCTCTTGTAGCTTTCTAACTATTCTCTGCCAAGCTGCCCTCTATGGGCAGCTTGCTGATTTATTTAACTGACTGCAGTCTTCTCCTTGGCAGATCAGCACCACCAAATGCTTTTAAGTCTTTCCAAACATCTTCTGCACTTCTGTTTGTTTTCTCAGTAGCCTCGTTTGTTTTCTCTGTGTATTTTCTCAGTTTGATCTAGTCTTGCTAGACTGGTCCATAATCACTCAGTTAGTGACTCTTCAAATCAAATGTTCCCTCTCCAGGAATCCTAGAGAGGCCTGTTCTGTCTTCCATGGCTTACATAGAGTCTTATTTTTAAAAAACTTCTATTTAGTTAATCAATAAAATAATTTGAGTATGTTGAAGGTACTGTTCCTTGATGTGAACAAGTGATGACCTTTGTGATTCAACAAAATCAACCACAAATATTCCTTAGCTTCAACTCCTCTCTTCCTTATTCTGCACACCATAACTAACCCTACAACTCTCACAATTTCTTTGACATCACAGCAATGGCTCTTATTGACTTCCACCTATCAAAATACTCAGATATATCCAGTCTTAAACCTCAAGTTTCTTGCGTTATAAATATGCTTCACCATCAGGAGCATATGATTAGCTGCACTAAAACATAACCTAAGCCTATGTCTGATCTTGAGTTTCTCCATGGCTGATTTGAGTTTTTAGAAAAGTTGTCCAGAAAAATGATAAAATCTGGTGATTGAAATGAAAGCAAGAAATGTAATCACATGCTTATGCCTGAGATGCATAAAATTTAAATTGCTGGATAATATCAAAGATCTATGAATTGTGGTTTGAAACATCACCTTCCTGACCACTGTGCAGCAACAGACTCTGAGTATGAGCTGCTCCCTGGGAATGCTTGCATGCTACCAAAGTAACATCTACAGGCACTTCACAATATCCAACTCCAGAACCAGAGGATAATACCTGTAAGGTGATGAGCTATAGAGTGTGATGGCTACCTGCTGCTGTTGTGTTAGAGCTGCTAACATGGAGCACAACTGGTGAGTAATTTTAAAGAAAAAAAGAGTAACCAGTCTGGATTTTTGAACTTCTAAGAGGAGGCGCAGGAGTACACAGAAAGATGTTGAAGTAAGAGACTTTCCTTCTCTCAAGACTCAAGACTTCTCTATCTTCTACTGAAATGTATCTCTCTCACTTTCCACAATTATACCCATAATTAATACTATCAATTCAAATTTACGTCCTTTATCATCGAACATGAAAAATCCTGATTTTAAAAAACATAACAAAATTTTGTTACCCCTTTGTACTACTTAACTTCATCTCTAAACTTCAAGATAAATAAATATACAAAAGCTATGACCGACTATTTCACATCCAAATACTGTGGTGCAGAGACACAGAAATTGTTTCTTTAGGTTCTGATATTTGCCAGTTTATCGATACCACAATTTTGAATTCTTCAGTCTCCTATCAGGCCTAATGGAATAAAGGACAAAAATTTCTTTCACTGAGCCTCATATATGCAAGTTTAAGGAATTTTGAGATATACTTACAAGTGTAAAGATTCTTTCTTTAAATTACTAAAGAATGTAAAAAGGAATAAGCTAATATGTTCTCATCATGAGTCTGTCTGGGCTAAATCCATATTCCTTCATTGTAAACAGGAGTTTTGACATGAATTCAGTAGAGCCAAGAGCTTGTGAATTACTGAGTTGGCCGTTCTGATGACTGTATAAATTAACAGAAGATTTAGAGAGCTCTTCTAGTTTCTTCTTCCTACAGGCACAATTTAACTTCTATTTTACTTCTTTATGAACCCGTGGTGAACTTGGTCTTACAAGATTTTAGAGAAGTTTTTCTCTGAAGTACAGCTGGTGTTTTTCATTTGGAATTAAAAGACACAAGGACTAAACACTCCTATTTGCTGTGTTTAAAAAGGCCAAAAGACAGTAAACTTTCAAACAATGTTTCTGCTGTTGACTAAAGGGATTGAACAGAGTAGATAACCCAATGTCTACGTCACTAAGTCTGATAAATCTGACAACAGCTGTGCCAATTTGATTGGATTGTTTTGGAGATACAGAGAAATTGGGCAAGACGATCATGCTTTTTCCATGAACGCTATTTGATAATAGTCTTATCTGTAGCAATCTGGCTATATACAAATCAAGACAGGTCCTGTAGCTTTTTATAAATCCCCTAGTTAGCCATTGTTTGGTATTTGAGCTTTCAGGCTTGGTACCTGCATAAGATTTCCCTTAGTCTACCACAAACATCATAAAGTGGTTCATACTTATGATGGTTTAGCCCTGGCTGGATGTCAATGCCCACCAAGTCTTTCAATCACTCCTCCTAAACTGGGCAAGGGAGAGAGAAAAATAATGAGAGGTTTGTGAGTCAAGATAAAGACAGAGAGATCAATCAGCAAGTACCATCACAGCCCAAACAGACTCAGCTTGGGGAGAAATGGTTTGATTTATTAATGAACAATCAAAACAGAGCAGGGAAAATGACAAACAAACCCAAATCTTAAATCACTTCCCCCCACCCTTCCCTCTTCCCAGGACTCTCCTTTTTTACCCCCAGCAGTGCACGGGATGGGGGATGTGGGTTACAGTCAGTTTGTTACAGACGGACTTTGCTGCTGCTTCTTCCCATGGGGAGGCCTCCTGACACTTCCCACTGCTACAGCATGGGGTCCCTCCCCACGTGAGATAGTCCCTCATGAACTTCCCATGGGTTACAGTTGTTCATGAACTGCTGCAGCACAGGTCCTTCCCATGGCAGCAGCTCTTCACACACTGCTCCAGTGTGGGTCCCCCACATCACAAGTCCTGACAGCAAACCTCTGATGTTGGCTCGTCTCTCCCCACGGGCTCCCAGGTCCTGCCAGGAACTTGCTCCAGTGTGAGCTTCTCACAGAGTCACAGCCCCCGTCACTTCCTTCTGACACCCATCAGCCTCTGACACCCATCAACCTCCTCCATCCACCTGCTCCAGTGTGGGGTCCTCCTCTACTCCCCTGTGGACCTCCATGGCCTGCACCATGGGTTACAGAGGAATTCTCTCTTCTAGTACCTGGGCACCTCATTTCCCTCCTTTTCTACTGACCTGAGTGTCTGAGGAGATGTTGTTCCCACATTCTCACTCCTTTCTACTGCTGCAGTTTAGCAACTACCAAGCAAATTTTTCACCTTCTCAAATATCTTAATCACCGAGGAGTTACCTCCATCACTAATTGATCAGGCCTTGGTCAGCAGCGGGTACATCTTAGAACTGACTGCCTCTGTCAGATAGAGGGGAAACTTCTGGCAGCTCTTGTCATTGAAGTAGCCACCCCTGTAGCCCTTGCTACTAAAACCTGACCCAGACAAAGCCACTACAATTCTCTATACTAGAGAAGTCTTAAAGTTGTTTACACAATAGAGAAATACAAAACTAAAAAACAGTCATGAGTCGGATACTAAAGACTACACAGGTAGAATTACACATGAAGTTCAGTGAGTATTTCTGGGCTGATAAATTACTTACTTCTTCAGATTTTATATTAAAAAATCTCCCAGCATGAACATGAATTTTCTGTACCAAAGAAGGCTTTACAACTCCATAAATCACAGAAGTCATTGCACAGAATAAAGAATGAAGCAAACAAACAAAGTTAATTTGAAACTTATTCTTTATGTCACTTATTGCTTGATATTGTTTTCAATTTACTATGCTTCTGCAATATATGACCCAAACCTAATACTGGTTGTACTAGCGTACCTCAGTTCTCTTCAAAAGTATCAGTATAAATACTTGTTTCTGTGCCACAGAGCTGATTTGCATGCCAGGTATGAAAATTAAGGCAACTTCTGCTTGCTAACCAAGCTGTTTGTTGAGTGTTAACAATATCTGGCTTCAATTAAATTAAAAATAAAAAAGTTTTAGTTTCTTTTAGATTAGACAATGCTGTTAAAGTGTTGTTACCAAATGAAACTTAAAAAAAAAATAAAAGATCTGATTGATATTTTTAATTCTCAGATTCTGCTCAAACAGTCCCATGGTTTACAGTTAGGGAAAGTAAATAATCACTAGTTATTTAATCATGTTTGAATGAGCTTTCTCTCATCTTGCACAGAGCAGGGGTTTTACCTTCATAATTGCTAGATGTTTGGAATACATCAGTTACTACCTGCCAGAAGTCAGAAAATATAATTTTTTATAGTTTCCACTTTTCATCTTTAAATGAAAAAGTACTAAATCTATGTGGAAACCTTAATAAAAGGAATTTTTTCCTCCTAATCTTTTAATGAGTCAGCAGGAGAATAAGGTACATGTGGCATAGAAACCAGTGTATAAAATAATGAGATTAACTCTCTGAGTCTCTCAGACCACTGAAGTTACAGAGAACTTCTCTTGTATTTCAGTACAGGAATAAAACTGGTGCTGTTGACTTGCTCCTCCACTGAAACTTGTGGTACACCCCCAAGCTCAGAGGAATCCATGTTCCCATGTCTTTTTTTGCCTAATTTACAAGAAATGGAAAGAAACAACGTCAGGATAACTTTTTAAAAAACTATAACATATGTCTCGGAGAAACTTCACATTCATAGGCTTTCATTCTCATTGAGGACTTCCTGCATCTGGTTGCAGCTGACCAACCACCTCTGTTGTCTACTGAAAGGGACAGTGCAGCAGGGTACAAGCAGCCAAGAGGTGCAGCCATGAATGACAGCCTCCTGGCAGGTAATCCAGAAGCCAATGAAGGGAGATGATCTGCTTGCAAGGATGTAAAGACTGGGAGTGTCCTTGGATGCAGTGAGCATGAGATAATGGCATTCAGGATACTGCAAGGAGAAAATAAGTCAAAAAGCAGGATCACAATGCTGAACTTCTTGAGAGCAGACTTTGGCTTGTTAAATGATCTCCTCAGAAGAATGGTTAAGGAAAGCTGATTGATTTTCAAGAATCACATTCTCCAACTTCAAGAACACTCCATCCCAACACGAAGGAAGTTAAGAAAAGGTAGCAGGATGCATCCACTCATGTGAACAAGGAGCTTCTGACAAAACCATGACATGAAAAGGAAACATTCAAGAGCTGAAGGCAGGATTGTGTAACACAGTAGAAACAGAGAGCATGCAGGAATGGGGTTTGGAAAGTCAAAGCCTAACTGCAGTTGAATCTGGAAGGGGATGTGAAGAGCACAAAGAAGGATTTCTGCGCGTATATCAGCAGCAAAAGGGAGGACTGGGGAAAATGTGGGACTGCTAGTGAATGCGACAGGGGTGTTGTGACAAAGGGCATGAGAAAGGCCAAGGCACTCAGTGCAACTTTCAGCTCAAGCTTTCCTGTTAAGACCAGCCTTCATGAAACTCGGGTGCCACAGGACTGCAGGAAAGTCTTAAGTGAAGGAGACTTATTCTCATTGAAGAGGTGTTGGGTTAAGGAACATGTAAATAGACTAGACATACAGAACTCCATGGGACCTCTTAGGATGAACTTCTGAGTGCTGAGGGACATGGCCTAAGCCACTGTAAGGCAGGTCTCAGTTGTCTTTGAAAGGCCATGGCAAGTAGAGGAGAATTGGAAGAATGCAAGTATCTGTCATTCACACTCTGATGTCTGGGCCAGTAGAGGAGTCCATCATCGTAGATACTATTCCCAAACGTATCAAGTGTGAAAAGTGTTTGGGAATGATCAGTATGGATTTATAATGGTTTGAGGAATTACTTGATGAATGAGGGAAAAGCATCAGATGTTGCTTAACTTTAGTCAAGCATTGGCTCTTAGACATGTCAATTATAAGGCTTTTAACACTATCTTGCTGAACTTCCTCATAGGCAAACTAATGAAGTACAAGCTAGACAAATGGACAGTGAAGTAGACTGAGTATACTATCAATCTTTAAAGGTTGTGGTCAGCAATTAGAAGCTAGTCCATAGTGATGTACCCTAACAGCCAATACTGGTGCCAATGATGTTTAACACCTTCATTAGTTGCCACTGGCAAGTTTGCATATGATACAAAATCAAGAAGAGTGCTTGATGCACCAGATGGCTGTGCTGCCATTTGAAGGATCATGCGGTAGTCTGGAGACATGGTCAAACAATACATCTCATGAAGTTCAAAAGAAATTGGAAAATCCTGCCCCTCGTAGTACTCTACATACTATTCATTGAAGACTGATTGTCTGTGCAATGGCTTTTCAGAAAAAGACCTGAGGGCCCACAAGGTGAACATAAGGCAGCAATGTGTGTTTGTGACAAGAAAGCCAACAGCTTCCCTCTTTAGGAGGACCATCAGCAGCAGATGGAGGAAGGCAATCCTTTCCTTCTACTCAGCACTGGTGAGACATGTTTGGAATAAAGTGTCCAGTTCCAGGCCTTCTGCAAGAGATTAAGATACTGGAGCAAGTCAACGAAGAAGACATAAACATGAGTAAGAAACTGCAGCTGCTTTCACAAGAGGAAAAGCTGAGAAAGTAGGGACTGTTTAGCCTGGAGAAGAGAAGTCTCAGGGAAATCTTATCAATGTGTTTAAATACTTCTTAGATATGAGGAAAGAAGATGAAGTCAGACTCTTCTCAGTGGTACGCAGTGACAGGACAAGAGGAATTGAAATATATTCCACTTAAGCATAAAAACCTTCTTTATTTTGAGGTTTCTTTAACACTTGAACATGTTTCCCATGCAGGTTCTGATATCTCCATCTCTAAAGGTATTTAATACTAGACTAGACATGGCCCTGACCAACTTATCTTGCTGATCCTGTTTTGATCAAATGACTTGAACCAGAAAAAATCCAGAAGTGCCCTCTAAACCCAAACAACTGCAGTCAAATTTTTATTCCCTCATGGTGTATCTCTGGGGTTTTTTTTGAATACCACTGTCCTTTACATAATAGCTAAAAAGACGTATACTACCCTGAATCTTGAAAATCTCAAGCCTCTAATACACAGTTTGCATTATATATGACAGAACACCAGACAATTTGTGACAATATTCTAAAATAATTGTGTTAGGCTTAACCTAAAATACACTGCGTTATTTCATCTATTTCCACATCATGTTCCCACCTGAATAAAAGTAACTTTTAATTAAAGCAAAGTACACTTTACAGTTCTGGAATTCTGTAATTTTTTGTCATTTCTCTGAAAGTGTTATAGTACTGAAGCAATTGCACATGAGAGAGAATAAAGACCAAACTAAAATAGATTAAAATAGATATCTGAAATGATATCAGGTGGGATGAATGGGACACCTTAAGAAACATATTTAAAAAACAAAAAAACAACTCTGAAAAGAAAGTTGCAGGGTTTGCTGGTAACTAGACTTGTACTTGGACATTCCATTGATGTGAGCAGACAGAAAAGTCACCTTGTTAGAGGGAGAAATTAGTGAACAGAAGAAAACATCTGCTGAAAAATACTGACAGAAAATAAGTGCCAGCTTGAGCATTGTAAACCTTGAGAACTAGGCCTATGAACCAGAAACATCCTTGAAAAGGGCATCTGGCCTCTGGAAGTACAGCTAGGGTACTTAGAAAGTGGAGATATCCTGAGATATTATTGACAAGTGCAAAAAGAAGGGACTGAAACAGCATCTTAAAACCTGAAAAGGTGGCAAACAGTCTGGAAAAATAAGAGTTGCTCTGAAACAACACAAAACTTTATCATCTATTGGCTCATACAGGAAAAAAAATGAAATTAGTAGCATCTATTGGCTGCTCAGAACAGCGATGTCCTACACTCTGTTCTATGTCTATGATAAAAAATGAGCTTAATTTTTACCCAAATGAAGTTTGTATACCTGAGAACTTCCCTTAACACATTCTAAACAGCTTGAATTCTCCACATAAATTTTATGTGAGGTCTTGGGCGCTCACCAGAGATGCCCATCAGACTCCAGACTCTGTGATATGGATCATCTTTTAAGTGAGACTCTGTAAATCTCACTGGTCTCCCTTTTTGGGCCCACTTTTGGGGACGGTTCAGTTTGTCCTTTCACTCTGGTATGCCTCTGTCCACATTTGGATTCAGTTTGTCCTCCCTTTTTTGTGATGGTCTGTAATTTGAAATCTATCTGAAATCTGTCTAACTCACTCAATAGCAATATTATAAATCCATATGACTTGTATCTGCTATTATCTTGTTGGTAAGTTACTTCACTAATGAAAATTTCATAGTAACCTGTAATAGTTTATACCTAATTGCTTGTTGCTGTTACTAATTGTTGCTACACAATTGATTGCTGCTATTATTGACTGCTGCCGTACTGCTGATTTATATTATTGATTTCTGACAATAATTTTTAATAGTTGGATATAGATATTACTTTATTAATCATAAATGCACTTACTAGAGGTGACTTTTTAATTGTTTTTTGTATATTTGTGGTGATATTACTTGTCAGTGGTGATTTTTAGTAACCTGTAATAAAGTAGAAGAATTTAGAGGATAAAGCCTCAGTGTCCTTGTGCATTGTAGAGTCCTGCAAACACATGGTTACAATCTCAATGTACTCCACAGACTGGATAACTGCTTAGGTCTTTACATCCACTCAGTTCCACCCTCTTTCCATAAAAGTTTTATCAATAAAGAGATAAAAAGGACATCTGGGTATATTCCACAAGAATATCTAGGCAACACATTAGTTGCTTGCTTGATGCCTCTGATTCTGTTTCACAGTCTTACATAGTGGACAACTTTTTATCTTTCAGTTTCAGGTGTTCCCAGACAAAACCAACAGTCTCCACAAGGCAGCTACTTCTTCACAGTATATTCAAGGCAATGGTGAAGAAACAGCTGGAAAGATGGATAGGCATGGGAAAGGACAGAAAGGTGGGGAGACAGAGGAAAAGGCTCAAAAAGACTATTTATCTTTACCTTGCCTTTCCTACCTAAACAAGCAGCTAACAGTACTTTTCCTCGTTTGCAAAGTACTCTGTTATATTTAAAAGATAATCTAAGTTTAGTGCACTTCAACAAATGCAAGATATCTCTCAGTCCCATCAGGATGTGAACCACTGTGTAGGTGGCAATCCATGTGTAAATCTGATAATGTGGCTCTCATTCTGATTTTATTTATGTGCACCCAAACAGAGATTGTGACTATCCCTAATTACCAAAATACACCTGAAACCTATGGTGTACAATTAAAAATGATAGGCAGAGCGTGATAACATTAATTCTTGAAGATCTGATGGATTTCAAAGACCTTCCAACTAGGAAAGAGATTTTAAAATTCTCCACATTGAGGAATGTATCTGTTAAGAAAAGTATTGCAGATCATGAATAATTTCACCTTGTTGAAGTCTAAACACACTAGGTGGGATTATGGTTACTTACATTTAGGCATCTGTTTGGCATCAAATGTGATGTTACCAGTCAGGCTCTCTTAACAGTTAGCAATGGGAAATGAGTACTCATGGGGTAAACTCATGTAATCCATCTCAAAAGCCAGCTGAAGGATCAGATTAATTACATTTTGAAGGCGATGATATTTTGTAGCTAGCTCCTAAACACAGAGCTTACAATGACTAGCTCAAATCTAACTTTTTAGCTGTTGATGCCCATGTCAGAACTGATGAACTGAACTGTTACAAAAAAAAAACCCAAAAACACAAAAACCAAAAAACACTATTCTATTTATCTCAGTTTAGGAGAATGATGATTTAGAAAACTAGTCTATATATAACACATGAATTCTGAATAAAGTTAAAAAAAATCTACCACTGTGTCTGAATATGAAGAT
This sequence comes from Urocolius indicus, assembly GCA_013401255.1. Lineage (NCBI taxonomy): Eukaryota > Metazoa > Chordata > Aves > Coliiformes > Coliidae > Urocolius > Urocolius indicus. The sequence continues at coordinate 127,006 of WBNH01009716.1, forward strand.
TCAGGCTTTGCTGTTTATTTGCTTGGAGGAAGAGAGGCTCTTGCCCTCTTGCTCCCATTTGTACTGAGGCATATCTTAGGGGAAATGAGTTCTTTCCAACTTCTCAAAAGTCACGTCAGTATACAGATCAGGGCAGGTTTGTTTTCAAACACACAAGGGCTTATGCTGTTGCAAGGAATTAAAAGAACACAATGTAGTCTGGGCCCTACAGACCATAGGAAAGGGCAGAAGGAAAGTAACTACAGGAAGAAAGCACTTCATCATTTGCACTAAAAAAAAGGGTGTTTAAGTGAGGGTAGTTTGGCTCTTACACAGATGTTAAGAATACAGTAGCAAGAATGTCTTACTGTTTTCTATATCTTACTATTTCTTGAGTTATAAAACAAGAATACTTATGTATTTGTTTGCCTTTGAGGTTGAATCTCCCTGAATAGCTGAACTGTTAATCAAGAATAGTCCCCACATGGGAGGTACTGAAAAGTCATCTATGGGATGAGGATCAGTCAGTTTGTCTGCCCTGCTTCTATCACTGAGTTATTTGAATGTCAAAGCCTCTGCCTCTGGGAAATGAAACAACCAGACTAAATCATCTAGCTAGTGTGCTGCAAAATCCATGACAAAAAGTCAAACAGGTACACAATCTAAGGCAAGTTTAAGAAAACTATCTAGCCCAGTGAGACCTGGAACCAACAGCCTCAGAAATGAGCAGTCAGGGAAGCTTTTGAATTGCACTGTAATGTTGCTTACATGAGAAGATGTTTCAAAAATTTAAAAAAAACAATCCAAAACCCAAACATTTTTCTCCACAAATGTCAAAGCACTTTGCACCATTCCTCCAGAAGATCTTCCTCCAGAAGAAACTTTGGCAAGACCAGAAAAAAATATCATTTTTAAGGATCACTTAGATTCACTGGTAAATGGTTCTGCCAGAACAATCTTGTACAGTTCTAACTGCAAAGTATTACTTTTTTAGTAACTGTAAGCCAATTCTGCTGTAGGGCTAAAACCAAGAGCAGAATTTGATTTCTTGCTTTCAATGGTAATATTCCAGAGATAATGCCAGTATTCTAAAGAGTTTTTTCCCCTAACAAATCATTAAAACTATTTTTGCATTCTAGCATTTCTGCTATTCACAACAAGTCACTGATGTTGAAACGATTGCGTCTTTTTCTGGGGCTGTTTTCTTCTTTACATAACTAAAACTCAATCAGTATTCGCATGCTGTATTTTCAATAAGTCATCATGGACAACTTTGCCGAACTAGCAAACTTTGAATTGACAGTTGCACTCAGTTACTTTTCCTAGAAAAGGATAAGCATTGTGGTATACTTAAAGGTCTAGACAGGTTATTTCATTAAGTTAATGGAGCTGCCCCTCTTACACCCAAATAAATTTAGCACATGAGTATCTAGCCACCACAGAAGCAGTGTCACTCAGCACATTGTAGACTGCATGATGGCTTTCATTCCTGCTTTTCTGAGTTTCCAGTACCAATGAGGGTTATACGGCCATGCCCTGCTAATCATATTGTCAATGCAGTCAGCAACCTGTTGAACTCTTTTTCCATAAACCATCACGCTGGAACTTAATAGCTAGTTTCATCCAAATTGATGGAGGGGTAGTTGGACATAGTAAGTGATTTTTTAACTCAGTTTATTGAAATTGTTATCGACTCAAATGAGGAAAAGAGATTAACATAAACACAAATGTTACTCTACACCCAGGAATTCACATTACACATTCCATGCTCTCTGAAAAGAACAGCAGTTATGGCCTGCATCTTCCTAGAAAAGTAAAGTCTATCATGCCTAAGACAAACCCACAGGAATCCAGACTTACAGGATGTTTGCTATTACTCATACATACACTTTTTTGGCTGAAATTTTCCAGGAATGCTTTTTTTTTTTTCCTGTAAATGAAGTTTGGAATAGTTCAACTCATTTGGAATACAGAGAAAGCTGAAGAAATGCAAAACACATACCATTTATTAGGTTTAAAAAAGAAATAAACTTACCTACTTGGGAATAGAAGAAGGAAAAGCATTTAAGTTCCTGTACTGACAATGTAGATATCTTCTCTTTGACTTTCAATCCTTTGTTCATTAAAAAGATTTTTTGCCTATAAAAATTATACTGGTATCTTTCCCAGTGTAAATTAAGTTCAAATCCAACAAATAAACAATAGAAAAAGTAAGAGAGTACTAAAGCCACTATTTAGACAATAAAAATAGTATTCCACTGTTTAATAATGAATTGGTTTGCATTAAGTGAAAATATTTCGGGAGTTCCTAGAGGATATTATGAGTTCATTTGGACACTGGATCATAACTGTATATGCTTCATATGTCATGAAACAAAGATACGATCTGATAGCACCCTTATAATTGTTGTTTGTCAATCAGTTTCGTTGGCATTTTAGCAAAATACTGCATTTTGAAAGCACGCTTTTCACATGGTTAAGTCCTTTGTTTATTTCAATGAGCAATTTTATAAATTGCAGCACAGGAAAATTTTCATTGTGACATAGATTTTTTAGGTTTGTCTTACAAGTTTGCCTCATCATGTTAGATAGAAGGCTATTTACATTTATCATACAAAGTCTCCTTAGTGTTGACTCTGTAAATTAGGCCGGATATCTCTTAAACAGTAAATTTTTTTCACTTATTTTTGTCACCTGAAATAGTGGAATCCTTTGCTTCTTCAGGTGACATAAATGCAAGTCACAACCATGTCTTTTTGAAGTATGAATATACATCTGAGAGAAAGTTTTTTAATAATATTTTGAGTATTGGTCCCAAGTGATATTTTGGCCAACTCCATGGTTCAGAAACAAGAAAACATTTCAACATAGGTTCATCAGATTGAAATGCAGTTTCTGTCTTCCTTCATAACCTTTAGTAGTAGTTAACATTTAGAATTTCCTATAATGTGAAGAAATGCAAATAATTTCCATCAGACAACAGCTGTTATTTTATCCTGATATCTGTGTTTCTCTTTTGTCTTTGAGATCTTTCAGATTTTTGACGTGTGCAAGTGAATGCACATTGTTCATTATCATTTCCATTAGTCATGACACAAGTAGTTAATGATTTGCAAAAAAATCAAGAGATTTAGGAAGCAGTACAAATGCATACACACCCATTTTGTTCCTGCCACCTACTTAGTTCTCACAAAACCTTCTCCTTCACGAGTGATCTCACACAACTTGCAATTACTTGGCATACTGGTGCTGGAGAAAAAAAAAAACAAAAACAAAAACAAAAAAATCCATTTTCAGGCAGGTCATGTATGTTGGTTTATATGGTTAAGTTTAGAAGATAAAAATCCCACTACAGCCTTTAAGGAGAAGATGACTGAGAACTGAATAGCATTAACTTATCCATTCAAGGAGGTTGTTATCCATTCACCAGCTTGATAAATTTCCTTAAGACTATCAGCAGTAGCAAAGTGATAACAGAATGCATTCATTTTAATTATCTGGAATCTTTCCCCAGTGAAAGTTGAAAGTAGTTCCAGTTCATTTTAGTAACAAAAGGATAAAGAAACTAATCCCTTTTTAGCTAGATATATTTGCAGCATACTTGTTTACAGAAATATATTTTTTCTATAAATTTGATTGCGGTTTTTTTGGTTGGTTAGTTGGTTTGTTTTATTTTGGGTTGGTTTCTTTTTTAGTGTAAACATCCGTCTAAGAGATAAGAGCTTTTTAGTAATCTTATGACTGTTGCATTTTCTTCCCCTACAATTAGCATTCATACGTAGACTTTCAAACCTGCTTTAAAATATACATTATTAATTAATAAATTGATGTGATATTTGCCTTTTTTGTACATTGAAATGTTTTAATTTAATAAATTATTCCAATTCTGAGTGCAGATTATGTATAAATTCTGTTGATATTGTGGTATTCTGATGGCCACTACCTCAGCTTCACACATTGATGGGAACCTTTCTGTTATACTGCCCAATGAACAATCATCTATAATTCACTATCCAGTTACCATAACCATAAAGATTTAACATTTGTAGCTCCTCTGAGTAACTGAAAATACATATGAGCACAAATAAATCACAGCTGAGGAGACTTACTCCTACCTAATCCCAGTGATTGATGTATCACTATCTGTTAAAAAGTGGCAGAGACAGAAAATATGGAAGTTTCTATTGAAAGGTAGATTTTGGTAAAACAAAAATGAATAGAAAATATGGCTTTCAGCCACAGTACTTAAAATTGTTGCTGAAATGCATCACTTAAAGAACATGGGATGTAACCTTGACCATGCGTGGACTTTAGCTTACCAAAGGAGGCTTATAATAGTATGTGATTTTTGCCAAAGACAGATTAGCGAGTTGACTCTCCCTGCCATGCAATTCCCGTGCAATTTATATTTCTAGCCCAATGTTAGATCATGAGCAACTTTATTAAACCACCACAGTTAAGTCATAAATACAAAGTCAGTGAGACTGGGTAACACATTTTATCAATTGGATGAAGGATTCTATTCAGTCCAAGGCTCTCAGTGAAGCTAAGGTCTCCAGCAACAGCAAACCTGTCCAAGGAGGGCTGCTGAAACACAGTGCATCCTCTGCCTGCTAGCAGTGTACCAACCTCCCTCCAGCCAAGCTGAAAAGCTGGATGGAATGGGTGCAATCATACACAGAAAAGCCAGAGACCTCTTCTCACCACATTGAAACAACCACAGTGAAGATCTTTAGAGCAAACATTGTCTCCACTGTATGATAAAGCCAGCTTTGATCTTACATATTTCTGAAAACATCAGGGTAGGAATTCTTGTTTAAAAATGCAGACAAATATTTTCTCATACAGAGTGGAATATGATTATGCAAGTGTGAAGATAATGCACTGGACGTGGCAATTGAGAGTGAACACATTTCATACAACAGTAAGAAACTCCACTCCACCTGTTGTTCTTACAGCTATTAAAATAGAAACTTGTCATGGTTTAGGTCCATCCAGTGACCAAAGATCATGATTAGACTTAAGTACCACAGATTTTGGAACTCCCAAAGGACAGGCAGGGCTTAATTGCTGCTTATGGTCTGGGACAAAACAGACTAGGCTGCTCAGCTTGGGAAAGAAAATGAAATTTAATTTAATCTGCCTCAAACTAAAACATAACACACAGGAATAGCCAAAGGAAAAATTATACAGAGTAGAGTGAATGATAGTAATGCAACTAACCTTTTAAGATCACTTTTCCCTCACCCCTTTTCTCTTCCCAGGCTCAGAGCCCTGAGCTCAGTGTCACTATCTCCTCCCCACATAAGCCGTGCTAGGGGTAGGAAGTTGGGGATGCAGTCAGTCATTTCCCAATGTCTCTTGTCATTTATCTCATTCCCTAGGAGAAGTGCTCCTCGTCAGCCCTCCCTTGTTCCAGCTCAGGGTCTCCCACACACTGGACAGCACTGCCACGGACCACTCTAACAAGGCTCTGTAACCTCAGCTCATTACTGGGTTGGAGTCTAAACTGCTCGCTCCCTCTGAGCTGGAGTCTCCAAGTCTCACCCTCTTTGTCACGTGGTCTCTACTTCTTGTCATGAGCTACAAAGATGTCTCTGGTCTGGCATGGCTCCTTCTGGCTTTTCCTGGCTGCCAGGGTCCACACGGTCACCTACATCTTGCTGTTCTCTTCCCTTTCCTTCTACACACTTCAAATTCCGTCTTAAACAGCAATTGCAGAAGATTGGCCTGTCTGGGCTAGAGGTGGGTCCAAACCTCAGAGCTGGTGGGAAAAGTCCAAGAACTCTTTAACAGGCCTGCACTGCAGCCCCCTGTCACTATTACCAAGCAAAAGCAGCTCTCATAAAACCACAACAAAACTGAAATAAATTTTCCCACAGCCTTCTCCTGTACAAACAGTCAAGACACAGACTGTATGGATGGTCTGTTAGATGGGTCAGAAATTGGCCAATAGGTCACACTCAGAGTGATTGACAGTTTTTACCCAGATTGGTGGCCTGTCACAAACCAGGTGCCCCATACTGTTCAACAAATGTCCTGGATGATGTCATTGAACACATCCTCACCAGGTTTGCTGCTGAGACCAAACTGAGTGGCGAGGTGAACACATCAAAAGGGACAGCCATATTACAGAGAGACCTGAACAGGCTGTGAGTATGGGATGGCAAGAACACTGTGAAGTTCAAGAAGGACAAGTGTGAGGTCCTGTTCCTTGGATGACATAACCAAAGAATTCAGCACAGGCTAGGATCCATGTTCATGGGGAGTAGCTGTGCTGAAAGGAACCCAGGGTTCCTGGTGGACAAGAAGCTGAACACGAGTCAGCTGCGCACTGCTGCAGCAACCAGATCCTGAGCTGCAGCTACAGGAGCATCCCAAGCAGAGACAGAGAAGTGATCACCTCACTCTACTCAGTGCCTGGTAGACCACACCTGGAGTACTGTGTCTAGTGCTAGTTCTAATAATTCAAGAAAGATGCAGGCAGACTGGAAAGAGTCTAAAGGAAGGCCATAAAGATGAAGCAAGGGATGAAGAACCTGCCTTATGAAAGAAGACTGAAAGAGACAGGTGTTTTCTGCCTGGAGAGGAGGAGGCTTAGCAGGTGTCTCATCACAGTGTTCTAGTCCTAGGCACCTACAAAGAATACAGAGGCTGTCTCTTCTGAATGAGTTACATGGTGAAGACAAGGGGCAAAGAGTACAAGTTGCACCAGGAGAGATTTTATCTTGACATAGTATTTTTTTACAGTGAGAGCAATAATTCTCTGGAATAACCTTACCAGGGATCAGAAGATTCATCACTGGAGATTTTTGAGATACAATTGGAGAGGATGATAGATATTCTCATCTAGGCCTCGTTTCCCACAAAAATATGGACCAGATGATTTCTCAAGTCCTCTTCCACCTGGGCTGTTTTATGATTCTATGACTTTATTTATTTATTTATATATCATTAATGGCCCCATAAGTCCTAACTTATCTTTCTTTCAAAGTGGAAGGATTGTCCTCAGGGCTCCTAAATATTGTTATTGATGTCTGCGCTACTACACATTGGAATTTCTCCATGGAAACAGGAAGCATGAAGAATCTGAAGTAAGAAAAAGAAGGAATTAAATGAAAATATCAGCTGGGAAATGCTTCAAGCAATTATTGTTCTTTCAGTATTCAACTAATTGCTCAGGATGGCTGACTGTGATTAGAATATTAACGATCATATTTAAAAGCAACCATAAATTTGTCAGCTATTTTCCAGAGAAAGAACAGATAGCACAGACTTGATTCTGATGTCATATATATCAGCTTTTTACATATACAAGCTGTCTACAGTTACCTTATGAAAATTCAAAGTACCTCTGTTGAACTGCAAAGACTTCCTTCAGACTACACACAATGAGATCTGGATCTAGATCCTCCATTTTAATGGGATAACACCTAATTTAGAGCAGCATGAGATTAGAATCAGGCCTTAATGGTGTCATTTATATTGTTTTTTTACATACACACACTGTCTACAGTTACCTTATGAAAATTCTAAGTACTTCTGTTGAACTGCATAGACTTCCTTCAGTTTACACGAGATCAAGATCTAGATCCTTCATTTTAATCAGATAACAGCTCATTTAGAGCAGCATGAGATTAGAATCAGGTCTTGAATATGAAGACACAGCAGTTACAATTTTAATTGTAGACTATAATATAATGAGAATAGAGTGCCCAGTACACGAGGTGAAATATGAAAAATGAAGATTTATTTTCATGCTCACAGCTGAAATGTAAATGTATAACAGATGTTTAGCTATCTCCTTACATTCTATCAACCTCATATTCATCACAGTACAAAAATATGCAACAAACCATAATCAAATTGATGGAAAGCCTGTATTGTACGAGTGATTGTAAAGAGTTCTCCATTAGTATATCTAATTTAATCTGAAATGGTGAGACTGGAGAGCGGGCCCAAACCACTTTTGACTGAGAAATCGAACACTGTGAAATATCCTAATAAGAATTTCTAAATCTCCAAAACTCTCAAAATGTAAGGCTTCAGTGAACTACAAACCTTTTTAAACGGGGTATGTGTTAACATTTACATATTTTTATGTATATAAAATTGCATGAATGTACATATTTAACTTCTACTTATTCATATTATACCTAAGTTTCTATTTTTTGTTATACTTTGTCTGAAAACCCTGTTGCCTCATTTATTTGATACAAAATTAGTTTCTTAAAGTAGGCTACACTAGATTAGCAACAGAAAGAAATAAAGCAGGGTTAGGATATATGAATGATTTATTTTGTGATTAGAGTAAAGCAGCCAAGGCTTCACCTCAGTTTCTCTTCTCATTGTTCCACCCAAGACATTCATTAGTGTCTCTGTCTCTTGAGATACACACCTCCATGGAGCTCTGGAAATATCAACATGCCTCTTCTTCAAAGTAGGGTAATCCAACTACTAATTAAGTCATTACAAAATTTCAGAATTTTTTTTTAAAGCCATCCAGCTGCCTTGTGCTGTTCTTTTCATGTTCTTTAGGGTTTCGCAATCCTTCCCCATTTTAGCCTAGCAGTTAAATGAGATTGATATTATTCTGTGAGATTTAAGTGATCTATTGATTTTTGATCTCCTACAATGAGCAAAAGCCTTCACTGACCAGAAAAGTGTGGGATAAATACAGATACAGAAGAGTAGAGCATCACCTGGACAAAGCTGGTAGTATGTTAAAGGAGGAAAAGTTTTCTACTTTCAGAACTACAAGTATCAGTTGTTTCAGGAATGGATAATTAAAAAAAAAAAAAAAAAAAGAAAAGAATGAACTTGTGTCAAATATAACCTGAAAGGATAAAGATCATGGGTAAGAAAAGATCACAGTGTGGCATCGGGTTCACACAAAGCAACCTTTTCTGGAAACCTCTTTTGACTTCAGCAGGTTTTGGATACAACATATTTTGAGTGGGGAAGAAATTCCAAGCAATTTCTTACTGCGCAGTTGTGCTCCCAGTGATCCAAAAGGCCTAACCCCAGCATTAGATTACCAGATGCTCAGGGGTCCACTAATCCATCACCTATTATATCTGCATTCCAGTCTTTTCATAAAAAATGTTACAGCTGTGAATCTCTGAAGTGTCTCCTAAAGCGATGATTGACTTGAGAGACTACCACTCTCTTTTCCCTTAGATGGAACTTCCCCAGTGGCTTCATGCTGCTGGAGAGATTCTGGATAACCTCTGGCTGTTTAATCCCTGCGGATCTTGAGAGCAGTGCAAGTGTGGGTGGTGGATGGAGGGGAAAGTTTTCCTACTGAATTCTGAGAATTCTTACCCTTCAGGTGCTCCCCCATTTCAGGAGTGTCAGTGATTTACTGTCAAAATTTTCAGGAGATGCTTGTAGGAAAATATTTTCCCTTAGATGGACATAAGCCCTGTGTCTCAGAGATGCAAAAGCAAGCTCAAGAAAGGCTGAAAGAAGGGGTGAACCTCCATATAGATTTTTAAAAAAAAAAACAATAATCATTTGTTAAGTGTTGTTATTCTAAGGAATTGCTTATTCTCTGAAAGCATTATAAGTACATGACCTGTGAAGAAGTAAGTTAAAATTAAATTTGGAATTAATAAACAACATTTACACAATTTATGCTACACATTCAAAGGCAATACATGCTTAAGGTATTTATGTGAAGCTCAGCCAGTACAGACATTGCTAATGAAGAAAATTTACTGTAAGGGATACCTAAACCAACAGCAGGATACGTAAATCAGTTGTCCCCTCTTTGCCCTTTGATCTTAAAAAAAAAAAAAAAAAAAAAAAAAAAAAGAGCTTATAGTAGGTCTTCAAACATTCCTCAGGTCTTAGTTTAAGATAATTGAGGCAAAGATCGTTTCTCTCTCTGAAAATTATGATCTCTGCTCTCTCAGCCACTAAGAAAAGGCAAAGAGAGGCAACATGTCTCAGGTTTAAGACTTCCTTTCTGACAAAACATAAATTCATGCTGAGACTTCGGTTTAACAATTGTAGAATCACAGAATCATTCTCAGATTGGAAAGACCCTTAAAATTGAGTCCAATATTACCAAATCCATCACTAAACCATGTCCCTAAGCATCACATTGGCATGTGTTTTAAATACCTTCAGGAATAGTGACACAGACAGTTTTCTGGGCAGCCTATTCCAATGTAATATCTTCAACGGGATGATAAATGAAAAAAGGTACTTCTTCTGTCCTTCCCACCCATAACAAATTTTCCAGAGGAGTAGAAGTTATCACTTCTTTGTTTAGACTCAGAGCCAAATATATTTGTTCATGCAAGCTTATGTGATTTTTAAAACATCTAAGATCTGTCTAGGTAAAACAAGAGACTTTGATTTTGCAAGAGCTGCATCTGTGTTGGATTTAGAGAGCTTGTGAAAATATAATGTCAAATGAAGCTGCATACCTTCAGTACTGAAGGATGAAGAAAAATGACTCAGAGCAACTATAATAGTTTAGAGCAATTTATGTCCGTTTATTGCTATATGAAATACTCTGTCTATTTCCTCTAGCTTAATTGACAAACGTGAAAGAAGGACACAAGATGAAGAGATAAACTGTGACCACAGAAGAAAATTTTGTAGGAATAATAAAATATTAAATTAAAATTGATATTGCAAAGTTTAAGTGTAAAAAATTCAGGGAACATTTATATGAGACATTTGCACATCCATAGGTAGCTGTCCAGATATAATCTATATAGCCAGACTTTCAAATCTATTGACTATCCAGATGCTCCAGATGGTCTCAGGGATTTTGTCTAGACACTTAGAAAATTTGCAAATTAGACTAGCTTCTAATATTTCTACCTACACGGCAGGAAGGAAGTCCCATTAGAAGCATTTTCAAAAGTCTTATTAGCATAAATGGGACAAGCATGCCATCTACTTAGTAATACCAAACTGTGTGAATTGTTCTCTCAACATATCCTGTTAATAGAGGAATGTATTATCCATCTCAAGCAAGGTACCAGAAACCACGCAATGGACAGCAGTATCCAAAGCATAAATACAACAGAGGCCAAAATTATTAGAGTCATAGCTTTCTATCAATCTATTATAATACTTTAGAGACTGTGGGATCAGGGACCGTAAGGGCACAAGGGAAGCAGATGCTTTTCTCTACCAAAACACCAATGTAAAGCAGAAAAAGAAAGAATGAAATATAGTTTAATATTATATTAGGCAGAATGGAGCAGATGCAACCTTGGAGCATACAGAACTTTATATACCTCATAAAAATAGGGCATTTGCAATATAGATTCCCTCAGTTAACAGCTATAGGAAGCCAACTGGATATAAAATAAAGGGAGTGAACTACAGCAGGAAGAAAAGTCATCCTAGAGCATGGTTCTCATTGATTTGTAGTTCCAGCAATGCTGCTGTCACGAGCAAGGTGTTTATACTACAAATCCTCACAGTCTACTTTCAATATATGGTCTTTTTCAGCTTTCCAAATTTGAATGACTTTATTGCAGGTGGGGTTATGTCGTGATTTACCAACTGTGAAGGTATAAACTAATAGCTGGGAATGTGCTTGCTTTAAATCTTTCTGTTTAATGCAAGGAAGCAGGTATCATTACAGGTTTCAATATGCTTCTCACAGATCCCTGGTTGCCTCCCCTTTTAATGCTGAATGCTTCATTTTCTGAAAGTTTAGAGTTTGTTCAGAAGAAAAGCACTTTCCTTTATATACTTGAACTCTCTACTCTTGCTATAGACTGCTCTTTGTGCTGTCTAATACAGTTCTCATTTACTTGGCTTTTATAATGATTTCATTAGCCTCAGTGTAGATGTTAATGACAGACTGGAAGGCTGTCACTGCATTATCATTGCTCATGTTGTCCACCTGTGAATCTTTTCTGTACACATGTGCTGTTTCACACAACAAATTACATTCACTGATTAAACCAGGCTTTTCTACTTTCTGGTCTGCACACTGCAACTACGTCTAGTTCTTAGTCTTGCCTGACCTACTGATATCAGATAAGCACAAAAAGAAAAATGTCATTGAGTCACTGTTCTGTCTGCACCCAAACTGTGTCATGTGTCAGGGCAGGAGGGAGAAGCTGAGCAAAGATGTCCTTGTTCATATAGCCCTCCTTGGCACCATGCCACCTGTGCTGTGTGTCTCTCCAGCCTCTTGCTCTAACACTAACCCAACCCCTGAAGTAGGATGATGCTGGGTCACTCAGTTCACACCAGATCATCTGGAACTGGGTCATGGCTGTTGTGGTGCTGACGCTCACTCATTGTGCTCTGCCTAAAACTGATGCTAGAAAAGAAGCAAACACAGCTCATGAGCAGCCTCACAACACACATCAGCTAATCACTAGTAAAACATATTGCTCTAACTACATCCAAAGCAGTGGACAGTTGTTTTAAAGGCCGGGGGGGGGGGGAAGTGGAAAAGCCACATATTCAACAGAGTGCATGGATGGAATTTTTTACCAATCTACCTAAAAGTAAAGCACAAAACTAGAGACTAAGATATAAGGGAAGGCAAAGGAATTCTTAAGGCATTTACAAGTCCTTAGAATTAGGCTTTAACTGCAGTGTAAACGATTTGTGATAAGAATAAGGCAGATAAGGGAGGTGTTCTACTTCATAGCATCCCTTTCTCTTTCACTTCAATAAAAAATTATCACACATAGTAGGCCAGATCCTGACAATAGTCAGTGAGATTGCTGTTGCTGAATATCCTTTAGCCTGATGACTGTGATGGTGCCAGGATCCCCCATGGAAGAATTCCTTCCATGAGGTGCAGTTCAAGGCCTTAAAGCAACATAATCCCTTCTGGATTCCTTTGGGTTTTGAAGTATGCAACTGACTTCATAGTTGCTAAATCTATGCTTCGGCTGGTATTTTTACAAGTACTTATGCATCTTTGCAGTTCAAACTGGAAAACAAACATTCCTACAGAGTTCAGAAAGTATTTGACAAAAATTCTAATGGCAAGAGTTACAGCAGCACCAAACTGATTAAACTCCCAGCCTCTTTACTCTCAGGCCACAGAAATGACCTCAGTGCTCAACTTTTATCTTCCAGATTAAAATTCCAAGGAGAAAGGAAAGCCAGATAAGATACTGGAACTGAAGGGATGATCTGGCATTTTCGGTGCTGAAAGAAATCCTGTATTGGACTCTCCAACTGTTCAAATTTACATCATTTCTGGAAGCAGATAAACTGAAGAATTTATCTATCTATACCAAACTTTTCACAGTTCAGAAGATAGACAAAAGATTTATCTGTGCTTATGACAGCTTCATGAAAGATCAGCAAAAAGTTTACAGAAGAGTCCTGATTGTAAGCAAAAGTAAAGCATGAATTCATAAGAATTTAAACAAGCTTCTGTTGATACAAATTTTCCAATTTCCTAGGCTTCTCCAACTCTATAGGACACACTCATGCTATTTAGAAATGGCATAGCTTTGTGAAAATAGAAAATCTAACATTCAATTAAATATTAATATCAAGTACTTAATAATAATCACATAAATACGTTAGATCATAAGCTTTAAAATGGGGGAAATTGCTTCAAAATGCAGAAGGACAGAAGTTATCTGCCAGAAATTAAGAGGCTTATAGGTTAACATCAACAACCCTTCTTCCATGCAGTCTGGGGCAGACTTGTGATTAACAAAGAGAACAGCCTCTTATGAAGACTCCATATGGAGCTTTTGTCATTATCTTAGCAACTCCACTGATACCAAAAGAATCACACGAGTAACACATCCTCCCTAAATATATGCTGCCAAACTTCACTTACCTCTTGATTTATAACTGTATTTTTCATAATTACAGAATTATTCCATAATTTTCCCAGAGATCTGCCATCAGTGTAGCCCTCTTTGGCTGTCAGTCAAAACGATAACAACACAGCTATACAGCTGATGGAGTGTGTTGTAAACCAACTGTACCAATCTATCTGACTACCTCCCAAAGGTGGTGTGGGGAAATGCAGTGGACATTAACACTGGCATGCAGAGAACCAGTCTGCCATGTGGTTATTCAATTAGGAAAAAAGGTATTGAGAGAGACTTCTGTTTTCTGTATCTTTATTTGAGATAAGAACATACTGAACACATTCATCTTCGTAAGGGAGCAGCGATGGCGGGATGCTGGTGGTAACAGCACAGTGGGACAAGAATTGACTTATTTCCACTAACGTTGACACACTCTGAAGCCAAACAAGGAGTGGAGTACAGCTTTGGGAGAAGCATAATTGGTAAAAATGTCTCAATTCATGTGACATGGTAAAAATTATTCTGCCCATGACAACTTACACAGAGGACAGGATCCTGGCAAGTATTTGCCTTGGCCCTAGATAGGCTAGGCTGGAGATGGTTTGGAAAAAAAAAAAATAGTTACTAAAACATGCCTTGGAATCTCTATTCCTCCTGGGATCCAGAAGTCTCCTCCTGGCCCTGCTACCACTGCTGGTTAACAGCAATTCAGTGGACGTCCTGACTTGAAACTGTTATGAAGGTTTCTTGCTAATTTGTTACTAGATACTGCTACAGGAACAATATCTCCAAGGCCACTTGATTATAGCAGTGGTGCCTGGACAGTCAGCCTAATGCAGTTTAAGGTTTATACTTGGCAGTTAATAAAAACAATTGACCATGTCTGACAGCAGATGTTTCCTTAAGGGTATATAAACAGCCTTTTAGCAGAGTTATGCAGTCCAGGCCTCATAGCTTCCCTGTATGTGACAAAACCAGATGCGACAATAATAACATAGTGAATAACTGACTTGGGATTCCACATGACAGAATTATGCAGAGCAAGGATGTGTATTCCGGTACGTAAAGTCAGGAAAAACTCTACACTTTGCAAATGCCTCTTAAATATATTTAAACATAAAATCAGAAGGGTCTAATTTATAAAAGTTTTGGGGTTTTGATATTTCTTGGCATAGTTTCACTGTCAAAGGGCTTTTAGGTAGCTATCACTCAGTTACATGGATTTCCAGCTTAAGAATAAGACATCTAGAAAGCAATCATCCCAATCTTTCCTATTAATGCCTCCATGAATTTTCACTGAAATAATTAGGTTTCGTAGTGTTTCAAGAGCAATTTCCTTACACATTAAATCTCTTGTCAACATATTGGTGTTACAGAAGTCACATGAATTAAAATCTCTACTAGCCTGAGGCTTTTACTCTAAAAAAAAATAACAGAACAAAACCCCTTACCACACTTGTTTGAGAGCTTAATACCTGTGATTTGAATAATGAGGCCCTTAACTGTCATCATTTGAAAGCAAAACTTGCCTTGTATTCCTGATAGGTGATTTTCAGTTTAAAACAAAAACTTATCTTTCCGTACTCTGTCTCAAAGAGAATTTGTTAAATCTCCTCTTCCAGCTTACATTATGCTTACAATAGACTGAAGTATCTTTTTTTCCATACTCTGCAATTAATAATCAGTATCTTTTATTTTGCTTTTTGACATTTGAAGGAAGACTCTTTTGATTAACAGACCCTAGGAGACCCATATGATCTCAGGATTATTTTTCACAAAGGTTTTAATAATGTGTCTTCCTAGCCTTTCACCAAAATGTATTGCTGCTCCTATCAGTCATAGTAAAACTTATTCATTAATTTTGTCACTTTCAAATAAAATGGTATAGGTATTTCAGCTTTCTCGGGGCCCAGATCTCCATTGCCAGTGGTCTTTCATTACAAAAAAAACTTTCAGCAAATCAAGCTTTTTAATGAGTAGTGTAGAAAAAAACAACAAAGCCTATAAAATTTCATCAGTGTTTTTCTTAATTTTTAACAAAACTCCAACTGCCAGGAACATGGCTCATTTTATGCAGAAGGTTTTGACGTCAGAACCATAAGCTCTTTAAAAAACCTCACCCAGTTGCTTGTTGATAACATCATAAACATTGCTAAAATACATTCCACTCATTTTCAGCATTTGTCACTGGCATTTCAATTGCATGCATATGAATGCTTCTCATACATGGTTCAGGAATTCATCTAATCTGTGCAAAATTCTTTGGAATGCAAACTGTTCTACTGCAAACATGAAGCTTGTTGAACTAAATTCTGCAAGGTTGTGTGCTTCCTAGAATTTGAATCCACCTCTAAGAGCAAGGTATTTTAATGGAGAAATACTTTTTTTTTCATATATATATATATACACATACATATACAAAAACTGATAACTTACTGCACTCTAAGGGGAAAAGAATTCAAAGGGAAAGAGAAACATAGAAACATTGAACAATTAGTGCTATGCAAACTGTCCACTCACTTTATTATCAGGATATCAAAAGCTATAGATGCTGTAGGGCAGTGAAAATGAGTGGAATTATCTATATGAGATTTTGGTGTTATTTGTTATGCACATAACCATGATATTATCTATCATTTGCCTTAAAAATATTACTTTATTGTTAATTAAATAAATGCTGGCAATTGGTACCAAATTTGAACTCATCAGACTCCTATTTCCCCATTTATCTTGATTTTTCACTGCTCCCTTGACAAAATGAAAGGTAAGTACTATGCTGAGTAAATATTTGCTGAATATGTTTGGATATATGGTACTTTCTGCTATATGAACAACCCTGCTTTTGTCTTCTAGTGTAATTCACATAAACTAAAATATGTATGTTCTGTGTGTTATTGCCATGTACAGTGATAATGTGTAAATAAATCTGTGAGTTTAAATCCTTGTGGAAGATGTGATTTTAAAAACTTTTGTATAAGTGTATTCAAGAATGTTAACTCATTTCCAAATATACACTGGACTCCTTTGAACCATTGCTAAAGATTTCACATCCAAGAGTGAAGATAAAACTAAGCCATTTTAACTGATACTTTCATAAACCCTAAAGGACGGCAGCTCTACCACAAATGCAAGTAGAGCCAGTCATAACTTTTGGTAACCTCTTTTAACAGGTATACAGTCAACTTGAAAGACTGGATCAGGCAGCTCCAAAATTTCTCAGTGAAATTAATGTTACCAGCAGTTTGCTGTCTTATTTCCATCCTCCTCCACCCCCTTACAAAGACATTGTTCAACCAGCTTTTCTGTTTCCAAGGCAAAATAAGGACCTCTAGAGATCATCTAGTGCAACATCCATGCAAAAGCAGTTTAACCCAGATCAAGTTGCACAGGAATGTGTGCAGAAAGGTTTAAAAATCTCCAGAGAAGGAGACTACACAACCTCCCTGGGCAGCCTGTGCCAGAGCTCCCTTACCCTCACAGGAAAGATTTTCCCTCATGTTCAAATGGAACATCCTGTGTTCCAGTTTGTGCCCATTACCACTTGTCTTGTTACCGACAATACAGAAAAAGAGACTGGCCTCATCCTCTTGAGACCCACTCCATGGGTATTTATTAACAAGTTCCTCCCTCAGTCTTCTCCAGACAGATTCTGCACCTTTCCTCATAAGAGAGATGTTCTGGTACCTTGATCATCTTGGTAGCTTTCCAGTGGACTCTCTCCAGAAGTCCTCCATCTCTCTTGAACTGAGGAGTCCAGAACTAGACACAGTACTCCAGATGAGACCTCACCAGGGCAGAGGAGAGGGGGAGAAGAACTTCTCTCAACCTGAGGGACAGGCTGTTCTTGATGCACCCCAGGATGCCATTGGCCTTCTTGGCCCACAAGGACACATTGCTGGCTCATGTTCAATTTATCATCAACCAGGACTCCCATGTCTCTCTCTGTAGAGCTGCTCTCCAGCAGGTCACCACCAGCCTGTACTGGTACATGGTGTTGTTTCTGACGAGGTGCAGGACTCTACACTTGTCCTTGTTGAACCTCATGAGATTCCTCTCTGCCCAACTCTCCAGCTGGTCGAGATCCTGCTGAATGGCAGCACAGCCTTCTGAGGAATCAGCCAGTCCTCCCAGTTTGGTGTCATCAGCCAAATTGCTGAGGGTACACTCTGTCCCCTCATCCAGGTCGTTGATAAATATGTTGAACGAGCTGGCCTCAGAACACATCCCTGTGGAACTCCACTGGCCACAGGCCTCCAACTCAATTCTGTGCCAGTGATCATCACTCTCTGATCTCTGTCGTTCAGCCAGCTCTCGATCCACTTCACTTTCAATTCATCCAACCCACATTGTCTTAACTTTTCTATGAGGATGTTATGGGAGACAGTGTCAAAAGCCTTTCTGACTTCAAGGTAGATGACACTCGCTGCTCTCCCCTCATCTAATCAGCCAGTTGTACTCTCATAGAAGGCTATCAGGTTGGTCAAGCAAGATTTCCCCTTGGTGAATCCATATTGACTCCTCCTGATAACCTTCTCCTTCTCATGTTTAGAGATGGCAACCAGCATGAACTGCTCCATCCCTTTCCAGGGATGGAGGTGAGGCTGACTTGCATGTAGTTTCCCTGGTCCTTCTTCTTACCGTTTTTGAAGACTAGAATGACATTGACCTTGCTCCATTCCTCAGGCATCTTATCTGTCCTCCACGAATGTCCAAAAATGATAGATAGTGGCTTAGCAATAACATCAGCCAGCTCCCTCAGCACTCTTGTGTGCATCCCGTCAGGACCCATAGATCCCTAACCCAATCTTTCTCAAACCAGGGAAAATTCTCCTTCTTCCAGATTGTCTCTCTGTGCTCTAGGGACTGGGCTTCCTGAGAACTGGTCTTAGAAGTAAAGATTGAGGCAAAAAAGGCATCCAATAGGTTTGCCTTCTCTGCATCCTCTGTCACCAGGGCACTCACCTAGTTCAGCAGAGGGCTCACATTCTCCCTAGTCATCTTTTTGCTGTGGATGAACTTGAAGAAATCCTTCTTATCCTCCTTTACATTCTTTGCCAGTTTTAATTTTAAGAAGGCTTTAGGCTTCCTTGGTTCATCCCCGTGTACTCTGAGGCTATTCCTATACTCTTTCCTAGCTGTCAATCCCTTTTTCCACATTCCATAGACAAACCTGTGCTTTGTCCACTACGAGGCTGAGGTCAATGCATTCCAGTTGCTCTCTCACATAAAGAGCTACACCATCATCTCCCCAACCTGTCTTTCCTAAATATTACATAGACCTCCATGACAGTACTCCAGCCATATGAGCTGTCTCGACATGTGTCCATAACTGCAATGAGATCATATTCCTACATCTGCATCCACATCTGCAGCTCCTCTTGTTCATTCCCCAGGCTGCATGCGTTGGTGTACAGGTAATGCAGGGGCTTACTTGAGCTGATAGCTTTCCCTGGTTGGGTGCAAGAGGAATCTTCACAGTTATGTATTCTCGTGGGGTGGACAACCTTCTGCCTCTCATCTTGGCTTGAAGCTGAGGAGCATTCATCACTGCTTTTGTTTCTCTGACATATTTTCCTGTTGGATGGAATGTCACAGGCATTGTCATTTATCATCCCCACCCCTTAAATCCTTCAGTTGAAAGCCAAGTTAACCAACTTATTACCAATGATTCACCTTGCCCTTGCAAGACAGGTGTATTCCATCCCACCCTATCAGGTTGTAGTCATCAAAGAAAGTCCCATTATCATAAAAGCTTAAACCTTCTCATCAGCTTCAACCATATAGCCAGGAGTTGACATTCATTGTTTGCCTGTTTCTGAGTTTTGTGAGCAGAATTTGCAGATAAGTCTGCAAAACACAGTAATTGTTCTTAACTGCACTGCCTGCAGTAGTCTTCTGTGGCAGTATCCTGGAGGCCCCCAAGTTCATCTAATAAATGAACTTTCACATCCTATCACTCAGAGCAAAAAGTTAATTAAACATCCCTCTGGAAATAGCTCTGTTTTCACTAAAATCTTCTTTTATAAACTTAAAATAATCTCCTATATTTTAGTACAGCTTTAGATAGTACATTTTCAAGTCTGTTTTAGTTTCTGAGGTAAACCTAGGGTTTCATTCACCTTAGTACGAATATATAACACATAGATGTTTTTATCCACGCTCATGGAAACTGACAGAATGGAGAACTAGCTCTTGTACTCAATTACATACTGGATTACTGCAATGAAGCCGCACAAAAATGGAGCAAAATTAGACCTGTCAACTGTGGGACATAGTTTAGTGGTGGTCTTGAGACTTCTAGGTTAGTGATTTGACTTGATAGTCTCTATCAGACTATATTCCTTTCAGTGTTGCATAGAAGAAAGCTAATCTTAATACTGCCTGGAAAAGGCATAATTGTACCTTGATGACTTTTGGAGTGATTTGTAGTGTTTAGTAAAATCATAGGTATCTGTGACTTCCAAATGTTAGCATCCAACAACTTAAATATTTTTTATTTCACTAGAAAAGAGCTTAAGGTGAAATTACCCAATTCAGATGTGGCCTAAGAAGTCACATTACTTGTGACATTGATCTTAAGATCTTCCTCTTCCAAAAAAACAAAGTGTGTAAATACACTTGTGGCAAAAGTGAAGTCTAAATTCAGTTTTTAAATTCAAAATTTCAATATTGTTTCAATGTTACTAATGGAGATTACAGGATATGAATGAAAGGGCTAACTGAAGTTGCATCAACTTAGATAGTGACTATTCACAACTTATCTGTTATTCATGACATTTTGTGGTTTATTTTTATTTAAATGTCTCCCTAATTCCTTCATAAGCCACACTGCCAAGCTAGGAGAATTCAGAGCTGTGTTACAGTGCTCTCACCTACTCAACTTCTGATACTGCAAGTGTTTGAGCACATTTACAAATCAAATAAAATCTGACAAAAAAGAAAAACATTGGCAGTTCACGTACATACATGCAACTTGGTCTGGTGAAATGGGAGCAAGTTAGCACTTTGATTTGGTTTTATTCTCTACTATAGTAATGCAGTACTTTTCAAATGCATCTGCAATTCGCAGTCAAAACTTGGTAACAAGGTACAAGAGACTTCCCCCTTAATTCTTAGCTTAATCATTAAGAATCAATTCTTTCCTTGCAAAGAAGGACAAATGTCTTATCCAAAACAAAGCTGCCTTCATGGAAAAAAGATGACTTGAGGCATGTTTAGATATAGAGCTAGAATGTATCTCACATAAACACACACAATTCCATCTGCAAAAACAGGATTCTAACTATTGCAAAGCCTTCACATTGTCGTGGTTTGGCCCAGCTAGCACAGCAGCCACCATGACAGTCTCTCACTTGGTGCCCTCATTCACCCCCACCCTCATTAGGATGGTGGAGGCCCCAGCAAAATGGGAGTGAAAAGATAAGCAAGGTTGTTGTGGATTAAGACAAGGGCAGGGAGGGCTCACTGCCAGTTATGGTTCCAGGCAAAACACACTCCAGTACTCGACTTAGGAAGGAGGAAAGTTTATTCTACAAGAAACAGAATGGAATAAAAGCAGAAAGGAAGTAGGATGATGAGAAAATTACGACCAGCACTTTAAGATCTCCCTCTCCCATTCCTCCTTTCTTCC
>WBNH01009716.1:148532-159691 GCA_013401255.1 Urocolius indicus
GTTCCTTCCCACAGTTACAGCTGTGGATATTGGGTCCCTCCTCCGGGACACGGCCTGCTCCGGCTATAGTTTTAAAGAAGAAAATCACTGCCCCTGGCTCGAGGTCTGTAGTGAAGTGAATCACTGCCCCTGGTCCGGGGCCAGCTGTAACGAAATGAGTCGCTGCCCCTGGTCTGGGGTCAGCTTTATCAAGATGAGTCTCTGATGCGGAGTTTTTAAAGAAATGAAAATAAATCTCAGCGTCACCAATTCTCTCTATAGAATGCAGGGGAGTCTCTGCTCTGGTACACCTCCTCCTCTCTTTCATCACTGATCTTGGAGTCCGCATGGTTGTTTCACTGTTCCTACTCCTTGCACCACCACCAGCCAGAAGAAGAAGAAAGGACAGAAGAAGGAAGAAGCAGGAAGAAGAGGGAGAAAGAACCCTCCTCTTTCGGCTTCTTCTTAAAAAATTATTGTGGAGGCGTCTAATTGGCTCAGCCGCAGAAGCAGGTCTGGCTCAGAGCTGGGGAGAGTTCCAAACAACTTCTTACAGGAGTCATCTTTACAGCCCCTTCCCTATTAACAGAAATGGCTATCATGTAAAAACATGACACACATTTACCTAAGCTTACTTATGAACAATAACTACTCAATTCCTCTGTCATTTTTTTTTTTTTTTTCAGAAAATTCCCTATAGCCTGTCTTTGATAGAATTAAGATCTGCTTGGTTGCCTCAGGACTCTTCCCAGTTTACATCTATCCAAACAGAAAAGAGAAACAATGTGTTGCAATTTAGGCAATCAATCAGATTGCAGGATGGGATGTTTTATGTGGGACAAAATGCTTGATTATTAATGTCTTTGCCATTTAGCTGCAAAAGTACATTTCAGGAGAAGAAAAAGTTTTACTAATGAGGAATGAGTTACAGCAGATTTATTATAGTAGATAATTATTCCAGTTCAGACATCAAATGCATACTCTGCAATGCATGAGGGAAAGGGATCACAACCAAACTTCTCAATTGAAAACAAAGCAAACTTTTGATATCCAGAAGAAACTGCAGCTATGTCAGTTACATGAAAAATGCTGACAAATTGATATTATGACTTAACTTACTCCTGAAATCCAGGAGGAAAAAACTTGAGCACCACACTTTCTGCCATTTGGTTAGCAAAAGGTCTTATGATACTCTCACTACAGCACGTTCATGCCTGGTCCTAAGGCACGGTGTCAAGCTTTCTGATTAGCTGAGTGCTTCCAAAAAGACATTATGTTAGAATATAGAATAATATAATTATTTTCATTGGAAAACATATTTAATTAACAACTCACCTCACACTGCTTGCACATCACTAAAAAAAATGTCCCTCAGCACCTCATCTACACATCTTTTGAATGCCTCCAAGAATTATGTCTCTACCCTCTCCCCAGGCATCCTATTCCAGTGTCAAAAAACACTCTCAGTGAAAAAGTTCTTAACATCCAATCTAAACCTCTCCTGGTGTGGGAGTTGAGGTCATTTGGTGTTCCAGGTGAGGCCTGGAACACCAACATTCTTGAAAATGTATTTTCCATTATATCATTCATAAAACCTAAGATAAATGTGTATTTGTGGAATATGTAAGAGTAAAGAAGAGACATCTAACTGCAGCTTTCAGTAGGACAGTTTTCCACACAGACTTCCACTGTCCCCAAGAACTTAAAAGGATTTAAGCCTGAGGTTACCTACATCTCTTGGGGGTGAGGGGTGATATCTTGTGGGGATAATTCCCTTCTGGTCTGGAGGGAAGGGGAGAGATAGTCTCTGAAGTATGTCATTGTTTCAAGAGGCACTTAAAGGGTTCAACTGTAGCATTTCTTATGTAAATCCTGGAATGCAGATATAATAGCTAGTGGATTAGTGAACCGTGAGCATCTGGTAATCTAATGCTAGGGTTAGGCCTTTATGCATTGCTGGGAGCTCAACTGCATCACAGAGCTGCTCTGTGTTTCCTCCCTCTTCACAAAGCCATAGCGTTTATCTAAACAAGGCAAATCACTCTGTTGGCTCATTTGTAA
This sequence comes from Urocolius indicus, assembly GCA_013401255.1. Classification (NCBI taxonomy): domain Eukaryota; kingdom Metazoa; phylum Chordata; class Aves; order Coliiformes; family Coliidae; genus Urocolius; species Urocolius indicus. The sequence goes on from WBNH01009716.1 coordinate 150,573, forward strand.
GTTCACTCCTACTCAATCTTGTAAGTCTCTTTTTCATGTCTACTGGAACCATTTGCATCAGCTGTAACTTCTATAGGATCTTGAAGGTTAACTCCATGTGGAGGATAATACAATAATCCCATTGGGAAATAGGTGCTCTGAGCCTGAAGCATCAACCCAGAGTACTAACTCTGTTCTGCTTTTTCCTGTAGACTTGCAGATTGAAGTCTACGTCCTCACAAGCTGCATTCCTACTGACAGGGAAACTCCTGCCTTACTGCTCACACCATTGTAGTGCCTGGTGGGGAATGTAGGTTAACAGCACCAGCAACTTCAAATGGCACTTGCTGGCTGATCCATGGGGACCAGGGGCCATGGGAAGGGTTTGCTGAGGAGGCAAGGAGGGATAGAAGCTAGGCCTGTGTCACCGCTCCAGCCAGGGAACAGGGCAGCTGAGGAGCAGAAGGGCAGCCCCAGCCACGGACATAAGTTTAAAAGCAGCTCCCAGAGGACAGGGTAGGCTTTGGCCAAAACATCTGGAAGCCTCTTCCCATACCACTAGGTCTGCAGGGCTGCCCTCTGAGCTGGTCCTGAGACCTAGCAGCCAAGATTCCTGGAGAAGGACAATGTCTACAGGCCCTGGCATGAAGTCCAAGAAATACAAAGTCCATGGGCCAAATATTTGCACTGAACACCAGAAAAAGTGGCATCCCAATCCTCAGTTCAGATATCCTCTAAAAATCCATTTTTCTTTCAAAAATTATTCTGTATGCTCACATGTAGGTTTTAAGACTCATGACATTACAAATCAGACATTAGATTTCTTCAGAATGGCTTTGAGGTTTTAGACATTAATCAGAACATGGTTTGTGTTTGACTAAGACATGAAATTAATAATAAACCCATTTTTCTTCTCAATTTTTAAGATCATTGTCATTTTGAAAGTTAAAAAAAAGTGTTCTTGATTCTCCAACCTCCTTTGCTCTCTTTTACTCTTTTCTCAGAAATGCAATAAGCAGAAAACAGAGCAAAGAATACTTTCCTTGGGCTTTAAGTTTTCCAAAGAAAATCTTTCCTTACCATGTCCTGTCCATTGCAAAGAGATTGAAAAAGAAATTGTTCCCTCTGGCTTCAGTGCAATTAAGCCAAGTTTAAATTGGTGAAGATATGAGAGAATCAGGCCAGTGTTCTCAGAGCCACACAACATCACAAACAAAACCTGGTAGTAAGTAAATACAAAAGCTGGACTACTGCTTAAATAGCATGCATACAGATCTTGAGTGCAGATCTTGGTCTTGAATGTTCTGAATACAAAGAGAATTCCAACTACTGTGGGGTGTGTCAACCAGAGTCTGACATGAAACTTAAGCAGTTTGGAGTCCATGAGAGTCTGCACCCAAAGTTCGTAGGTTACTGTAAGTCTTCTGGCACACAGGACCTACCCTCACTCAGCTATGGGAAGATACATCCAGCCCTCTAGAGTCATACTCAATATCTTCTTAATGAAGGTGAGAAATCATAGAAGAAGAAAAATTCTGTTAGAGACAGGATTCAGCAATGTGAAAGTGAATTGTGACTACTTGTATAAACATGGGCTTTCTGCGTATTGAACTGGAGAGCTTCAAAATTTGTTTCACTGTGACCTGAAAATGGTGTTCAAGCACCTTGATACTTTGCATCTGTTATGCATTCACTTTTCAGGACTCCCCAGGAAAATAAAAATGTCAGTTTTCATCTTGTACACCATATGGTTCAAGCATTTTTTATCTGGCAGCTTAATCTCACAGATCTGGCAGTTTAGTCTCACTGTGTTGTTTTTCACTTTTAAAACTTAACCCACCCCTTTAATTCATATCACTGTACTAAACAGAAACCTCCATGTAGTGTCTAGTATGGTCCCTATTATAAATGTTGCCACAGGGGTGTGTATTGAAGAAAAATACTTCTGGGTTCTTAGACAAAAGACAACCATAATTCACATGTGGATATCATATCATAAGGGATGCATCTCAACACAGTGCTATATCATTCTCATCAGTCAACAACATCCCCTCTTAACATGTAAACTCCTGGGAGCTCATATGCTTTTGTATTATACATTCAGACACAGCCTTGCGCAACATGGCCTTGACCTACACTGGGCACCACGAAGGTAAAACTGACAACAATTTTAGATTTTCAGCTCCAATGACTTCAGTGTCTTTCTCTTAGATGTCACATACTCTGCTAAGGGAAAACTTTGCCATTTTGGATATTAGCTGATGTGTATGGAGGGCTGCGTACTCATCTGGGAAGATGTTTAATGCTTTGTTGTGTCTGAACTCATAAGCTCCATAAGCTAAGAAGTCAGGAATGTATGCTTAGAATCACTTTCTTGTCTGCTTGTAATTACATAGATTTTTTTTTTAAACAGGTAGCAATAACAAAGAGAAAAGACACATCTACATGTCTCTTTGTTACAAGCCTATGAAAATGAAAATGCAAAACTGTAGTCTTCATCTGTCACTTGTTAGTTGGTGTATTAAACTTACTGCCTTTGTGACATGATAAATCTTCTGACTTTTTATCATTGTCTACTTTCTATTACTTATAGGCATCAGAAATATAAAATTCTGCTGATTGTAGTTGTATAAAAAAACCCACCATGTATTGGAAAATATGGTATGGAGTTTGTTTCCTATGTATTATGTACCTTCTCTCAGGATTAAATTATTTGTATTTTACAAAGCAGCAAATGAAATAACTTTTAAATCTAATAACATGGTAGAAAAACTGTGAGAAGGAGTTAATCTGAATTACTGCCGTGATGTAATACATAGATCATGGTATTTACAGGGGAGTGGAGAGTTGGATTTTAATCTCAAAAAGTAAGAATCATTTTACAATGATATCTTTAGTCCCTCTAATCTATCTTTCCATTTCACATTCTGTGCAGCACTGGATGCTTCAAAGGAACTTGTAAGAATGCTACAGAAATGACCATAGAATAAAACTCCTTTACAGCTCTAGTCATAAATACTGTAACAGTTAAAATCCAGTTTAAATTCTAGAGTCTCTGTTTAAAAAACTCATTCCTTTTAAAATATCTACAGTTGTGGTAACTCCAAATTTTTATGTAATAACCATAGAGTCTCATTTTTAAACTTGCAAGCTAAGACTCTTGATTATCTACTGTAATGGGGAATTCCATGGACTCAATATTCTACACCTTTGGAAAAATACAGTCTTCATCAGTTAAGAATGTTATACGTTTTAGTAAAATTTAATATCTCTAGTTTTGCTACCAAAAGAGTATTTTCCTAAGCCTTCATCTAATTTTCCTCACCAATTCTTTTATACACACACAGCCCCCCAGCTCAATAAAACAGCACCTCATATTTACCTCCTTTCTATCATACATATCGTCGGGAAAAAAAAACAAACCTCTTCTGATCTTAATCGTTTGCAGATTTTCTAACACCTGACCAAGACTGTGGTAGAAAATGGAGAAACTACATACAGATGAAGATATGTCCCTACACACATCAGTGATATTGTGCTTTCCATTACCGATCCTCATGACTTTTCTTCTGCACCTTGCTTTTTGCCTTGTGAAGTTTTTTTTATTGTTTGATTGGTTTTGCTGTAGTTCCATATTGAATTATCAAAACAGATATACTACTCCTTATTCCACAATTATAAATAACTCAGTAAATTATCAAATTAAAATGCTTTCCTTGAATGAACATCAGATGATGCACTTTGGGTGCTGACTGCTACTTCTGCACTATGGAGAGAAGGTGATCGACCCTTTCTTTGAGCCTCTTAGATGAAAGGTGAATCAGGGGTCAACACAGCAAATAAATTCAGGGAAGGAAAAGCAGTGTCCTTTTCTGCTTGTCTGTGCATTTGTTTCCTTATTAAAAAAAAAAAGAATAGCTCTCTTTCTGCTGATCTGCCATTTCAAAAACTTCCACTGACTCTCAAACCATCTGGAGGCATTCCCACTTGTAAGGCTGGTAGTTCTGCCAGTGCTGTCAATAGAAACACAAAAATAGAACAAAAAAATTTTCTACATCATGTGGAAGGGATCATATCAGTATACTTCTCCAGTAACTTGGCTCTTACTGTTTTGCGAAACAGTAACATGTATTTATGTTGCATTACAAAGAAGATAACTCCTGCTATGTAATACATGTAAGCCTGTGCTTAACTCTTAATGTCTTTTTTGGCTTTTTAAAATTAGCAACTGTACAAATCTTTTCAAATTGCTGTATTAAAAAAAAAAAAAAAAAAAGAAAAAGAAAAGAAATCACAAAGCTGCACAACCCCTTAGTTTAAAAGCCTTGTCAATTTGTTATCTTGGGATTTCACATCCATCAGTCTTATCACTGAAACATGTTATGTTCAGAACAATCAATGAAGTGTCCTGTCTATAAGAGAGTAATAGCTTCTAGAAATCTGACACCATGATTATAGGTAGCAGTTGCTATAAACTAATAGAAAATAGGTGGAAGAGGACAAGAAGCCCAGGAGAATCCATAGGAAACTGATAAAATAAACAAAAAAAAAATCTGTCTGTTAAAAAAAAAAAAAGAAAAGAAATAGTGTAAGTAAGAAAAAAGTCACAGTGGGTTCCTAGAGGGTGATAGAAAGCATACAATTGAAAGAAAACATGAAACACAGATAGCCAAAGGAACAGTATACAGACTTCTCTCAGTGCTCATACTTTTCCGTTTAGACATTTTTGTCACCAGAAATTAATCAGGTTTGCAACATGATCACACAAGAAATCATCCCCTCTCCCATCTTATTTCTTAGCTCTCAGGATGTTGAAGTTAACAGAACACCTAAAAAAGAAGAAAATAATACTGTTCTGTGAAAGCTTTTGCTCTTTCTTTAGCATACTATTTTAACTAACATGACCATTTTGCTAAACTTTTGACACAAGAATTACAGTGGATAGATGGCACTGAAGATGGAAGTGATCTTTACCTGCTAATGAGATGTCAGCTTTTTCCCACATATCTCAGAACTATTCTAGAAGCAGAACTGCCATGGGTGAGCCAAGTCATTGATGAAAGATAAGCAGTTCTTACATTTTATGACTACTTGTTATAAAAAGACTTGATTAGTACAAATTGAAGGTAGCTCAGTGGTCAATGATTCTGAAATAAAAGGCTGTAAATAACTACAAGCATTGATACTTATAGTCTTTCTTCATTTAACAAGCACAGCTGGCATTCAATTTTCAGGGAGGTGATCACAATCCGGAACTTACTTTTCATCTGCAAGACGAATTAGTGATTAAACAAGAGAGGTGCTGTCCCCACCAATTGCCTACTTGTGCAGTTAAAGAAAACAATTCCTAGCAGTACCCATGGTATTTAGAAGCCTAGTTGCTGTGCGTCTTCAGTAGGAGTTAAACCTTTAATAAGCATCTGTGTCTCGGAAGTTTAGTTTCTATCAAAATTGGTGATTAGCTTCCTAAACCTCATCAGTTCCCTTGCAGAATCTCCTTTAGACTCTAAAAATAACACTTTCAGAACATTTTACATAAACTGTAAAGGATTACACAGTGATGCATTTATTCCATCTCCTGTGCATTATCACCTGATAAAATCACATGTATATTGCTCACTCTGTTAGCTAAGATCCCTTACAACAGAGATACTGTAATATGGGAATACCCTTTGGATTTCATTAATTCAATACCAATCTGAAACTTGCAGGTTCAGCAAGGTTGCCTGTAGTAATTTAAGTGGCCTTGTAGGGCAAGAGCATTGATTTGTTTCACTTGGATAAAGACAGGAACACCACAAGAGCAGGTTTTGTGTTTGGAGGTCACTGACATCCAGTCAAAGGCTAATATGCAAGGAGATATTATTCCCGTCATGTCCGAAAAGAAGAAGACAGTTGACCAATATACATGAAATGATCTCTTTGACTGTTACGTGCTTAACAGGAAATGTTACAGTCAGTGAAAGTATTCATGAAGCTCTGAAAGAGTATAACTGGCAGCCCGTGCAAATAACATACATAAATAGCAGCATGCTAAATAAAAATTAATTTCCAGCTATAAAAAGCCTGGCAAGTGTTTTCAGTTGGTAAAGACAGCATCTTGATTCCTCATCATATAAATAATTCTAACAGGTATAATAGCTGTGCAAGAACCACACATAAAGAGCCTTCATGCTTTAGAAAACTGATACTTGAGCAACACAGTGACTATTGAATCTGATTCAGTGACTGTTTCCTTATTCTCAGTGGAAGACAGAGTTGTGTACAGTCTTAATTTCCTTTATCATTAACACAATGGCTTCAGTATCTTTTTGCTTAATACTCAAAGACATGCACTGTGTGCTTCCAGTGATATGTTGTGAGGCTCTTCTAATGTTTTCACTATCTGAGTGTCAGCAGAGAAAACTTTCTCGCCATTCTGGTCAGCTTTATCAGCAAAAGTTTGAGAGGATTGCATAAGCATTCTGCTTTCAAATCAAAGTTGGTTTGCTCTAAGCTCAAGTCTTACATCAAAACCAAAACAAACCCACCAAAAAATAAGCACCCCAAACAGTCTCTGATATATATTTTATATACAGTTATATCTCACTACATCTGGGGGTTTACATGGGAGATATGTCTATGTTTTATGCGGAATACGTCCCCTGCGGAAAAGGACTTGGGGGCACTGGTAGATTAAAGACTTGAGTATGAGCCAGTATGTGTGCTTATAGGCCCAAAAGTCAAGTGCATCCTGGACTGCATCAAAAGAAGCATGGCCAGCAGGTCAAGGACGGTGATTATTTCCCTCTGCTCCACTCTAATCAGACCCCCATTTGCAGTGCTGCATCTGGTTCTTGGGCCTCAGACATAAAGAGGACACGGATCTGTTGGAGTGAGTCCAGAGAAGGGCCATGAAGATGAACAGAGGGCTGAAGCAGCTCTTCTGTGAAGACAGGCTGAGAGAGTTGGGGATGTTCAGCTTTGAGAAGACTCTGGGAAGATGTTAGAGCAGCCTTCCAGTACCTAAAGGAAACTACAAAAAAGCTGGAAAGGAATACTTTGCAAGGGCTTGTAGTGATAGGACAAGAGACAATAGCTCCAAACTGAAAGAGGGTAGATTAGATATTGAGAAGAAGCTCTTTCCTGAAAGGTTGGTGAGGTATTGTCACAAGTTGCCCACAGAGGCTGTAGCTGCACCATCCTTGTCAGTGTTCAAGGCCAGTCTGAATGGGGCTTTGAGCAATCTGGTCTAGAGGAAGGTGTCCCTGCTCATGGTAGGGGGTTTGGAACTAGGTGTTCTTTAAGGTTCCTTCCAACCTAAATGATCCTGTGATTCTATGATTCTATATTGGAAGTAAAACTGCGACTCCTAACATATTGACTTTCTCAAGCCAAGTTTAACCTACACCGCCCAGTGCAGCATTTTGCGTACTGGTCTACCCGGAATGCTGATAAATTTTTAGATTTCTAGCATGTGCTGAGGTTTTAGCTGCCATATTTTGTCATATTTTTCCTCATTTAGAGAATCCAACCTGTGTCTTGCATAAGCTAAAAACACATTTTCTTCCATTTATCAAAGTCCAAAATTGTTAATAATCAGCACCAAGATAACCAAAGTTCAGTCCAAGTCTATTTCAAGATGTGATTTAGCTGCTGCCTGCATCTTGGTCATCTAGAGATTATTCTTTTTAAAGCATCACAGAATTGAATCCTTGTTCCTTTCTCCTAGTTCATCTGACTGATACACTCGTCTTCCAAGCCTAGTATTTCTGACAGGTCTTGAAGAAAGGGTAGGCTTTTGTTTACCCCAAAAGCTAGTTACACTCATTGTTCACCTGTCTGCACAGACAAGGAAAGGGTTCAACCCTTCACCCAGGAGTGAAAAATCTGTGTGCCCACAACTCAGAAAACTGGGCTTTTTCAAACATAGCTTTTTGAAAGCGTTGGCATGAGTGGCACTGATCTGAACAAGAAATAGCTCAGGCCTTCATCTGTGGAAAGAGATTTTCCCCTTTCTTTTATCATACAGATCACTACATAGAAGTGCCATGCTGCAGGACATTTCAGTTACAGATTTACAGCATCACGACCATGAAATGTACAGCATTTATATATCCACATTCAGTTGCATATATGGAGCTACCAACATAGAGAGTGGGCAGCACAGCACCGGAGGACCTTGGCTGTAATGTTTTCTGATATGGATTCAGGCAGTTTTTTTAAACAGAAGTGAACCTTTTTTTTTGGCATGTGTATACAACTTTGTGCATAGTAGCAATGGCTACACTAGCACAGACTATAAACTCTACTCCTGAAGTAGCAAAATGGAGTTTGGACAAAGTCTGTTTTACTCATCTGTTATAGAAACATCTATCTGGTCTTTGCAAGGTTGTGTTAAAATTCTGCCTATTTATTTCTACTCTGATTAATTTGTTTTATTGAGATCTTGTCTATCAATATGCATTCATTACTTTTCTTAACCAGCATATACAGTCCTTTTGTTCTTCTGCTGCAAATTGTTGCATCCTGCTGTGACTGTGTTGTGCACCTGCTAAAAAGACAGGAGTGTGTCCTTACTGTAAAACATATAAATTAAGATATATTTTTATTATGCTACACACTGACCTAGGACTGGTTGTAGACCTAGTTTATATAATTTTTAATTATTTGTGTCTCACCTAAAAGGAATACATTGGAAGGCAGTCTGAGGATAATTGTCTATTTTTTCACTTGTAAATGGAAAATTTCCAAAGTGCAAAATCTGAAGATATCTTGTACATCCAGGCTAGGCTGTGCATACATCTCTACACAGACCATAAGCTAAGGAATAAGAGGAATTAAAGAAAAAAAAAAAGTAGGATAAAGTAAAGGGAGTTTCAGCTTTGAGTGCATTCTGTAAAGTACAAGAATGAAATTGGTTGACCATAGCTGTTTCAACATACCTATTTCCATATGTTAAAAAAATGTGTTGTAGAAGCCTCGTGATTTCTTTTACTGACTCATCTCTGCACTTACTGAAAAAGCAATTTCCTTCTCAAACAGAATAATTGTTATACCACTGCTTTTGCTGGTTAGAAACTGTAACAAACAAAAAATTGTCCCGTGGTTTCCTTGGGGGGAGCAGAGCAGGAAGTAGATTTTTTTTTTTTTAAGAACTT
>WBNH01009717.1:7192-26049 GCA_013401255.1 Urocolius indicus
CCTCATGAGGTTCAACAAGAATAAGTGCAGAGTCCTGCAGCTGGGGAGGAACAACCCCATGCACCAGTATAGGCTGGGGATTGTCCAGCTCTGCAGAGAGAGACCTGGGAGTGTTGATTGAGAATAAACTAACCACAAGCCAATGTGCCCTCGTGGACAAGATGGCCAATGGCATCCTGGGATGCATCACGAAGAATGTGGCCAGCAGGTCAAGGGAGGTTATGCTCTCCCTCTACTCTGGTGAGGCCACATCTGGAGTCCTGTGTCCAGTTCTGGGCTCCTCTGCTCAAGAGGGACCAGGGAACTTCTGGGTAGAGTCCAGCACAGGGCCATCAAGATGTTTATGGGACTGTAACTTTTATGAAAAAAGGCTGTGGGAACTGGGACTGTTTAGTCTGGAGGAGACTATGGGGGATTCTCATTAATATTTACAAATATCTTAATGGTGGATGTCAGGAGGTTGGAGCATCACTTTTTTCTGGTTTACCTAGCAACAGGAATAGGGGTAATGGGATGAAGCTGGAACACAAAAAGTTCCATTTAAACATAAGGAAAAACTATTTCACTGTGAGGGTGAGGGAGCCCTTGCACAAGCTGCCTAGGGAGTTTGTGGAGTCTCCTTCTCTGGAGGTCTTCAAGACCCACCTGGTCATGTTCCAATGTGACCTGATGTAGATTTAACTACCTCTGTACAGGAGCTAGACTAGATGATCTCTACGGGTCGCTCCCAACCCCTACCATTCTATGATTGTGTGATTATTTATTTCACTGTTTCCTCAGTGGAAGTTAGACTGAGATGTCCTTGCAACTTTCTTTTTTCTGTTTTTCAAGTTTTCAGTTGTGTTACTGGAAAGGCCAGCAGGGACTTGAGGGACTCCTGTTCAGTCTTCTGTGTTCATCCTAGCTTTATTAACTGGGGAAAGGTTGATGAGGAGACAGAAGGTATTAAAATCCTCCTTCATTTCTGTCTCCTGGACTGAATAGCATGTCTATTAAATTGCCTACAAAGTCTTTCTGATTTAACTGACTTTACAAGAATGTGAGGTGACTAACAACTCACAGTCTTTAGGGAGTGCTTTGAGGGGGCACAGTCACTTTCGATTTGCACAGTGTAAATATTCTTTGTGTTACTTTGCGTAGTAATAAAACCAGTGCTTTTTAATGGTCTCATTAGCAAAGAAATTTTACAACTCAATGTAGGGGACAATCAGCAGCACAGTACTTATTACCTACACTGAACTTCAAGCATATATGCTACCTCTATTACATACAAATTAGGACATTTAATGTTTGCGTGCACTTGTCTGGAGTAAAAAGGTTATTTTAATCCTTCTAGCACAAATTTGGAGAAGGGAGGAGGTGACACATAAAAGGTTTTTCAGAGATCTCCCAGTGGGAAATTAAATGTGATCAGGTTATTTTATCTTGATACGTGTTATTATTTAAGAATAATTTAAAGATAAAGATCTGATCTATCAAGCTGAAAATATCCTGTGCAGTTTCTTATTAATGTTAACTGTGGGAGCCGTAGCTTATTCAAGATGGGAATACTAAATTGTTCAGAGGATTGCTTCCCCTTAGAAGCAGCTGATTGCTATTACTAACTTCCAAGGATGAGGGGTTTTGTTTTGCTTACTTTTTTTTCTTAAGTAGCACAAATATCCAGTTTTATTTAATGTTGAAAAATTTTCAACCATTACTAAAATGTCTCATGTTAAATTGATGTTTGTAGAGTTAGCACAAATGAGAAGAACTACTTCTTCACCCAATATTGCAGTCTGCCAGAGTTGTGACTATGACAGAAAGTCTTTAAGTAAGTACTGAAACTGAGCAAATTGTTTGCATCAAATTATATTACAAATTTAGCACCACAGTGCAATGAAGTATGTTAGCACCAACAGTTTCTATTAATTTATTTTGGAAATTGGTCTGAAATCTAATTGAATCAGTGTGATGTTTTGGCTGGTCTCTAAAGGATGTGACCCCTATTTGCCAGATAGCAGAGCTCGAACTAGAAACACTGCATTAGTCCAGGATATGTGCAATGTGTGTTACGTGATTTGGGTTCAAGACTGAGCATGTGTTCAGGTATCTCTGCTGCAAATAGCTGTGTGTATAACTAACGCAGCAAAATTTTCCATATGAAATCCCAAGCCTACTCTACCCTTAAAGCAAATGAGGAGGTAAAAAGCTGAAGTAGACTACTTAATATGATTAAATAAATATGGGTAGCTCCAGAGAAATGTGTGGAACATTTCTTAATTTAATTGATTAGCAGCATAACACATTAAAAAAAAATCTTTTTCATTTTCTTTGAGCAATAAGGATATGCTCACTATATATGGCAATTCTATCCCTTTTTTTTTTTTCACTTATGCAGTCACAAAATGTCACCTTATTACGGTTAAATTGCATTAGTGGTGGAATATTTGCTCCTAATGCTTTACAATTGCATAATGAAGTATTCTACTTTGGCTCATTTTGTGAAATACGCTTTAGTTCAATACCAATGTGATCACTTAATATGACATTCTTCTGAGCCTTGATAACTGGATTCTTTGTGACAGTAATCCCAACCCAAATTCTACTCTTAGTAGAATGTTCATTTGGAAGGCAGAGGTCATTTCATGTCAGGAAGGATTTTTCCCAAATAGTGGTTTAAGCTGGGCTGGTGTGGGAGTTGGACCCCACTTCTGGGACATTCTCTTCCTAGCCTTAGCCCAAGAAAGGTTAACACTGCAACACCACCTGAACTAAGCTGGCACGTGTCTCTTTTCCCACAGTATTCTTTCCCTCATGGCAAAGTGCTATTGCATGCACTGGATATATATGGATAGTTTAGAAGAAGATCTTTTGCAGATGAAAAATCACAGTTTGTAGGAAACATATTAGGTGTCTTCATGAGTAAAACTGGCATTAACATCTTCAAAGTTGCTTTTTAATGGCTTAGTTTTGTGTACTTGGAATTAATAGCCCTTGGCTCTAGATTGATTTTTTTTTCAGAAACCGCTGAGGTAACATTCTCTGGAAATAACAGTCTCCATACAGCAATAACAGCCTGTTATCTTGTTTCCTGAACTAGGAGAACTCAAAACTGCTAACGTGAGAGACTTAAAATGTGTCCATACCAAAACTGGTCCATTAAAATTTTAGCACTTTCTTGATTTCCTGTTCTGTGCTTCTATGACGCAATAGGCCATGACTCTGAACTTGACATTTGAGATCTTCCTCAGACACTCCAATTGTCTGTCATTAAAACACTCGCTTCTTGTTGTGGGGACTTTTGACTTTTCACTGGGAGGCCACAGATAGCTTAACATAATGCATGTTTCAGTGCAAAAACAGGTTTCAGTAAGGATTGAGATGCCCATAATTAATTCAGGTAGTTGATATTTTATCTGAATCCTCTGTGGATTCATGAATGCTAAAACATGTTATTGCTTAAAGCAGCAATTATTATTACATCCCACTTGTTTGGTTTACATACATATTAGTAGATCTCTGCTCACTCTAGATTTTTTCAGATTCCATTCATAAATGTGGGTTATTTAAAAATTGAAAATTGAAGTAGGTTAGCAACAGAAATATCAACAAGATGTTGCCAGTAAAACAAAGCAGTTTAAAATAGAGATATTAACATTAACGCAATGTCCTTGAACTTCATACAGAGGATAAAATACGAATACATTTTAGTCATACTACTAATAGGAGTTTGTTGCAGAAAGTCTGCCTAATCAAATTAACCCTTTCACTAGCTGCTCTTTGCTGTTTACCTCCAGAACTCATGCTGGAAAGGGTAGATTACTAGTCCCAGTTCTGAGCTAAAATTCCTTAACTCATCCACATATACTTAGAATCATAGAATTATAGAACATTTCAAATTGGAAAGGGCCCATCAGGATCACTGAGCCCAACTTCTTGCTCCCGACAGGACTACGTAATACTAAACCAAGTGACTCAGTGTCATCCAGATGCTCCTTGAACTCTGACAGGCTTGGTGCCATGACCACTTCCCTGAGGAACCTGTTCCAGGGACCAAACTCCATGTCAGTGAAGAGCCTCCTCTTTATATCTAATCTGAACTTCTCTTGATGCAGCTTTGTTCCATTTCCTGTGTCCTATCACTGTTCCTCAGAGAGCAGAGATTAGCACCTCCCTCCAGCTCACTGCAATGAAGTCACCCCTCAGCTTCTCCAAGCTGAACAAACTGACTGATCTCAGCATCAATTCATAAGTCTTGCTCTCCAGGCATTTCGCTATTTTGATTGCGCTCTTCTGGACACATTCTAACAGTTTGATGTCCTTGTATTGAGGGGCCCAAAACTGCAAAGTACTTAAGGTAGGGCTTCGCCAGCATGGAATGGGACAATCACTTGCCTTGATGGGCTAGCTATGCAGTTCTTGATGCACCCAGGGACACATTTGGCCCTTTGGGTGGCCAGGCACGCTGTTGGCTCATATTCAGCTTGCCATCAACACAAAGCCTCAAATCACTTTCTATGGGGCTGTGCTCCAGCCTTTTGTTCACCAATTTGTATGTGTAACCAGGCATACCTCATCCCAGGTGCAGAATCTGCTGCTTGTTTATGTTAAATTTCATACGGTTGGTGCCTGCCCAGCTCTCTAGTCTATCCATATCCTTTTAACCATGAAGGAGTCCACAAGTCTTCCTGGTTTAGTATCATCATAAAACTTCCCTATTGTACATTCAACTTCAGATAATTTATAAAAACATTACAATATTACTTGACTTCCCATTGGTATTTTACTTTTGATACAAGAAGTAGTGGTGAAAGCTGGACTACGTGATGGACAAAAAGGCTGAGTGTGAGGCAGCAATGTGCTCTTTCAGCAAACAGCGCCAACTGCCTCCTGCACTGTGTTAGGACCATAGCCAGCAAGAGTCAAGGGAAATGATCCTACCCCTCTGTTGGTGAGGCCACATTTGAGTGCTGTGTTAAATTCTGGGCTCTCCAAAACAAACATACAGACATGTTGCGGTAATTGTGGTGCAGGTCACTGAGCTGGTCAGGGCATTTTGCACATGGCATACAAGAGAGAGTTATGTTTGTTCAAACAAGGGAAGGCTGAATAAGGAAGGTGGAACCACTTTCCAAGGGAATGTAGAGGGGAAATCCTAATTCTAGCTTTCTGTACCTAAAAGTGAGGTACAGAGAAGATGAAGCCAGAGGTTTTTCAGAGATAAAGAGTGCGAGGAGAAGAGTAATGGAAGCACAGAACAGGTTGTCTGGAGAGGCTGTAGACTTTACATCCTTGGAAATGCTCTAAACTGTGGTGTAACGGGCCTAAGCAGCCTAAATCTAACTGAAGCTGTCTAGTGAATTGTGTTTTCCTGATTTGATACAGTTTGCAAAAAGGAGCAAAGCCTGTTAATCTTCAAAGAAGATGTCCTTGGTTTTGTAGATGACTCTTCTGTTTAAATGTGGGTGGAGATATATTTTTAAACATTTTCTTAAGCAGTGCAAAACATCACTGCAACTGCTCAGCTGTTAACACAGGAGTTTCTTGAATTCAGGATTTATTAGAAGAGTCTTCTGAAGTCTCAGTGCTTGGTGGCAGTGGGTGAAAGGTGACGAGCTTTACATGTATGCTGTGGATGTGGAGCAGAGTGATTTCTAAGTATACATTACAGTGCAATTATTTTCTGGAGTTGGTTTTGCTGTAGCAGCTTTGCAAATGAATGTCTAACAAATTTGTCTAGATGGCTGACTGTATCACAATTGTAGAAGCTGATTTGCAAAGTATCAACTCTCAGTTCTTTTGAAGGATCCCAGAAGATTCTTTCTGAAGTACTATAGAAACAACACCTTCATTTAGTTTCAAAGCTAAAAGACATGGTCTTCCATGTGAAGTATGGAAGATTAATCACCTTGTTCAGGTTATGCAGCTATGTCCAACCAGATGACATATGAGTTATTCAGCAATTATTTGCCAGGCCTTAGGCATTGATGATGCTTTGAGCTCTGCAGTTTCTTCCCTTTGGCATGTTACAAGGGGTTTTGTGATGACCGAAAGTGTTTTAATGACAACTAATTTGGCTAAATATGATGATCTAGAATATGTTAAAGGTCAGATAATATGATTTCTTTTCCAAATGTCTTTGAATTCTTTAGACATATTATAAATTAATCTCATTTTTATTTTTAAAACAGTTTCTCAACAGGAGATCTGGTTTTGTGTACTTATATACAAATAATTTATGACTAACGGAAAATTTACACTAGTGAAAAATGTGTCGCACATGAACCTGTTGTGCATTATTTTACAGGAAATGTGATATTTTCTTAATGGGTTTCCAACACTCTTATCCATTTGGTGCATTGAAGTTTGCATAGCATTGAATTCAGCTCAGTTATGATTGTTGCTTGGGTGTTGAAAGTAGTAAAGACAGGAAGACTTCCATGATCTTTTTACGATGTGAAATATAATTTTTGAGAGTGATGCAGTTTTTTTCCGTTCTCTTTTAAATAAGTCTAGTCCAAATACTCTCAACTGGCAAGGTTTGTAGGGCTCTGTTTATTCATGCACTTTATTTCTAAGATACATGCTTCTACTCAAATCAATTAGCAGCCCCAGCTGTGCTAATTGCACACTGTTCTGGAGGCTGGCAATGATTCCAGTTCATTGGGCTGCATATAGCATATGAAGACACAGTTGACTTCTTTACCGTCACCTTATGGACCATCATGAGACATCCCTTGAAGAAAGTAATTTTTTGTTTGTTTGTCATGCCTAAAACCCCACAATTTGAAGACTTATGACATCTGTTGATAGTTGACTTCTCTCTTTGTTGTAGGAATGCAAATCTCTACAAATCCGCAAATTTCTGCTGTGCGGGACATATGCTTTTGTGTAGAATGGTTTACTATTACAGAGCATCTTTTCCATCTGAATGACTTGTCTTTTCAGGTTACATGCACTTTGTCGCACATTCACAGTTTGCTTTTGCACCCCCCCCCCCCCACCCCCTCACTTTAAAGCCTGTAACTCAAGCATTTCTGTTTATCTACCATGTAACACGTAAATCTCAAAGGCAGATTTTTGTTCCTGACATGATGTCATAGTTTATTTGTGATAGGAATATAGTTATTTTTTTCAGATCATCATTTTGTCTTTAAGACTTACTTCTGTCACCTTTGATTTCTAAATATCAGTATTCAGCTACTAAACCAGCACTAGGTTGCTTTGTAGACATATGTTGGATATGATAAACTGCATTTGAGTATAAGATGTTTGTCTGCTTCTGTATGTAGAGTATATGTTCTGTTTGTATTTTCTGGCATTTGTGGTTTTTTCTTTTGATATTTTTCTAGCATCCGGCTTTTTATTATTGTAGACCTGAACAGAAAGTAATTTTCCTTATCCTGACAGAAGCCTTGAGATTTCATAAATTCTTTCTCACTCTAGAGCAAACCTGAGAATACCACTCCTTCCCTTGATGACTCCTGAGACATATGGGAAGCCTCACTTCAAAAATCTCAAATTATTATATAATCTTTCTTTATTATATATTTCATAATGATTAAACTCCTGCAGATTACCCAGGTGAGGTCTTAGTAAATTACCTGTTATTTAATTGTTTTTCTTTCCCTTCATTAGAATTTAAACGTATTGCATTCTTCCGACAAATTTTCTTTTGTTTTGAAAAGACAGGATTCTTATATCATGCACTGACCAGTTTAAACATCAGTTACCAAAAAAAACCCATAAAATATTAAATAATTTTAATGGTTTTGGTGTTGGTTTTTTTTTCCCAATTTTAGATGAACTTGTGCTTCTCTTTTAGGAGATCTTTACAAGCTTCCACAAACTAAATTACATTCTTACTGATTAAATGCAAATTAAGAATTGGTAAATAAGTCAATACTTTGCTCAGTTCAGCTTAGGCAGCGCAGAGGGCGAGGCCACAGGAGTTTGCAGGCATAGTATAGGACATAAACTAATCATTTTTTTCTGCCAGGTAATTTTGTGCCAGTTCTCATCTTGATCAGCATTTGTTTCCTGTTCAAAAAAGAGTAAAGGAACAAAACATTCAACACTATCTAAAAAGGTTTTAGTTGATTCTTTCAGATCAGACAACTGTATTTTTCAGCCTCTATGGGGTATCACCTTTTTAAATTGGGGACTGTCTCATTTTCTTTTCTTTTTATTTTTTTTTTTTAAGGAGTCCCCTCATGAGCGCTCTACATCTAGCCTTACCTGTTACTGTCTTTTGAAACTGGTGTCTGAGAATGGCTTCCAGATGCCCATGACACTTCCTTTTGTAGTACTGGGATTTCGGTTTCTCAGAGTCTTTCAAATGGATAATGCATTTTGTTTATATGTATCTACAATGGATCAATGGAATGTCTTCTGCAAGAATAAAGGAGAAAACAATAGAAGTATATTTTAGAGAAGAGCAAGATTTACTTCAAGGCCCAGTGATTTTTGTTGGAAAAAAAAATAGCTCGTTCCATTTTTCTAGCTTTCTTTTATACACTTAAGTTTAAGACAAATCCTTTTAATCTGGTAAATGTTAATGACTATTGAAAGGGGAGGACCTTTAGTGCTTCTTCAATGCTAGTTTATTTTTCCCCTTTAGCTTGCTTTTGACGTTATCAGCATTCACGTGGCCACATCCTGAGCAGGGCAGCAACAGAACCAGTTCAGAAAAATCTTCACTTTCATCAGCACATGGGGAAACAATGAGAGTGAGTCTGGGACAAGAGAAAAGTGTGATCATGCTTTTCAGATTTTTTTTTTACTACAATAAAGTAGCAAAGTAACCACAGCTTTAATAGATACCTTTTCATGGCAGCTCCAGGTTGCGTCAGGAACATGTCTAGATAGACTTAATACACGATTGTCAAAGAAACTATTTCATGGTCCATGCCTACAAATGTCTATATTCTAATAATGTGTGTTTGGATTTGGGGCTTTTTGAGCACAAGCAGAAGTCAGAAGTGATGTTGACGGGGTCATTCGGCACATTGCTGTGGTTGCCCCTATTTGTTCAATCTGCTAGTACAACTTATCATCATCTGTTGTTTTTAAGTTTTGATCTGACTTTTAAATGCTTCTGAAAACATGAACACTAATAGGCCAGACTGTTCACTGTGTCACGTCAGTCTCAGCAAATAAAAAAAACCCACTTGGTGTTTCTATTTGTGTACATTACAGCTTCACAACAAATACATCTATTCAACTTAATTTTAAATCAGCAAAGTTTTACACAATATTTCTTTTGACCTTTCTTCCTTAACTTGCTCTTACTCATCTTCAGTGTAAACAAACATACACATATATACTATGCTGTTTAGCTTTCTGTGTAAGTTCAATATGGAAATACAATTCTTTCTCTATGCATTTTATCAGTAGTGAAATTGTTATTACCCAGAAGACTAAGACTGGGTAAGCAATGAAAAACAAATGCTTCCTTCTCTTTAATTCATCTTAAATTGTGACCTGCAGGAGGTCACAAGTAAGACAAGTAAGCATATGACAGATACTATGACGATTTTGTTAGACCAGTTAATACTGAGACATCAGTGTCTTAAAAGATCTTGGACACAATTATTTCAAAGGGAGAGAAGTAGAAAGATAGGTGTAACTACAATAGTGGCTTTATATCCATATGATGTGCAGTGAATTTTGTTTTATTTCAGGTAGAAGTTTTTGTCTTTGATGCTATTCCCTTATTTTTATTCTATCCTCAGTAAATCTCACTTGAAAAAGACTCATCAATAACATCTATATCAATGTGCATGAGCCATTTGTAAATACAGATAAATATTTCTTCACTGCGTTGCTGCAGTACATGACATTTTATCTTCCTGTGCCCTTTTTCAGAAAGATGTAGCTTAAGGACCTGAGGCTCCTAAATAAACCTGAAGAGGTTTAGGTTTTTCTGTGTTCCCACAGGAGTGGAGAAATTGCACTGTAGCCCAGTATTGGAAAATATGAACAAGGAGATAGTTTCCCGAGTCCATGAGTGAACTACCTATTTAGAGGGAAATATGAGCATGCACAGAGTTTTTTTGAATCCTGCATCACACAGAACAAGAATTCTAAATTCTGGATTCTTGTCAGGAAAGACGCTGGCCACTGGGAAATGCTACTACCTCCCACCCCCTTCAGCCCCCCACGAGAGAAGCATTTGAAGTCTCCCTTTATTCCACTTCTGTCCTTGAGGAGTGAGGGGACAGATCTCTGTCTGAAAATACTGGAGGTCCCGGTGAAGAGAAGCAGAGACTAAGGGCAGTTGTCTTGCAATGCATAGCCAGGAATGCCACTAATCTAAAATACTTTGGGAATTTGTTTAGAAGGAATAAATTTTGAAGGCTATGGTTTGCAGGTGGACATTCGGATGCAGTTCTGCGTGCTGGCTATTTTTAAAAAACATTGACATAAAAACGTATGAAAACTACAATGCAGTAGGATGATGTTATGATGAGCATTTTACAAACAAACAAAAAATAATGAGTCTAAAATTATTGTAGTCAAAGCATCAAGAAAGAGAGAGTTCAATGGAGAAAATGGGTATTTCTATAACCCATACCACAAGCTGTGTCACAGAGCAGTACAGCTGAAACCCTGCTGCTTCCCTTACTTTTTTAAAGACCTGGTGGTTTCTTTCTCTCCAGGAGAGCTGTACTTGGTTACTAAGAAATTTAGAACTAGCTGCAGAACTGATTCACTTAGAAGTACCATAACAAGGGTTCTTCTTAAAATAATGACATTATACAATTATTTTAGTATAATACAACACAATGCTTAAATGTTATTTTAGTGGTCATTGTGTTAGTGCTGGTCCAGCTTTAAAAGTTATTACTGTTACTATGGTGTTACATGTTATTAAAATATTTCTAGAAATATTTTATTTAGCATCATTTCTGTCCAGTTTTGCTCTGTCTCTATTTTCCTAGTCCTCTGAGGGACAAATTTTTTCTTTATAGACTGAAGTCAATTTGGTCTGAGTTACCTAGAAAGAGATTTCTCTTTCACAGGATAATAATAATTTCAGGATCTCTGCCAAGTTATTTGACTTCTTTTCAGAACATGATTTTTTTTTTTCTGCTGCACTAACTTCTGTTGTTACTGTGGTGTGTCTATGGACTGTAAAAAAAAAAAAAAGACACTCTTAACAGTCTGGTATTTCAACTTGTTGAGTCTCTGCTCTTTCATGATGAAGGCGTTTTTTCTTTGAATCCCATAAAACTTCCTTTAATGTTGATATTTACAGAAATTTGACATCTCGTGTTAGGTAGTCTCATATGAATACTTTGTCTTAAGAAAGTGTAAGATCTTTTCTATTGCCATCTTTTACACTTTCTGGTAAGTAGACAAGCAAGTTACAGAAGTGCTAGGACAGAAGAGAGACTCATGCCTCAGGGACGATAAAATCTGGAAGTAAATGAAATAGTGGTGTGCATCTGTTGGAAGACAGAAGAATATGTCTTTTCTGAATAGAAAAAAAATGTTTATTTTATATTTTTTATTAATATTTAATAAGTCTGTGAATTTGAAAAGTAAGTATAGTATATCTGTAGGTGTTATCACTGAGTGTCATTGTGTTACCTGATCAGAGATTAAAAGGTTATCCTTCACAAATGTGTACTATGTCGAAGCAATATAAAGGGGGATACAACAGTCATAATCTACCCATGTGAAATTCAAAGGTAGTGAGCAACTCTGCTTCAAACATAACTTCAAACATAGCAAGTAAAGCCCTCAAAATACCAGCAGTGTCCCCAAAAAGCATTACTGGTGAGTTGAAAAGCATTAGGAATTTCTACAACAGCCTATAGAGATTCATCAGGATTGGCCGAAAGCAAATTTTTAGTTTTCTCCATCAAAACGCAGTTGGGTTTACCAGATACAAGAAGAAAAGTAAAGCAAACTCAGAGCTTTCCTCCTTCTCAGAATTTTCTCACTGGTGTTGGTCTAGTTGAATAACAAAACATTGTACTATAGTCTCAGAGTGGCAAAGTCTAGGCTATGTAGACACCTTTATACTAGTAGTATTACTGCCATTCCACATAAGTCTTATATATGTAGGGATTTTATCATTATTGCATATACTAGGAACTTTGTTGGTGTGTTTGGTTGAGAAGCATCCTTTTTAACATGGGTCTTCATAGAACTTAACCTTGGCTTCCTCTAGGGAGATGCCATCTAAGAGTACCTGTAAATTTACGATAAAGGAAATCTTTTGCTTCTATTTTCATGGTGTAAAATGAAGACTTCTCAGAACTATATTCAATTTTGAAATTGATTAAATGGATTTTTAAAAATTTACTTTGCTTGTTAAAAAGTAGCATATTATGATATTTTTTTACCTGTGATAAATCTTAAATCTTTCGCAACACTAGTGCTCTGTCAATAATTTGAGGCATATTTCCTAGAAATACAAGGATTACTTTTATTTTACTATTCATATTCTTATGGGTCTGTGAAGTGGTGATGTTTGAATACATGCTCTTTAGTTATCATTTTGAGCAGTTTAGGGTTTCCAGCAATGTTGAATTTATTATTTTATTAACACTGTTTAAGCCAGTCTTTCTGGTGATATTTTGGCTTGAAGGTAGAGCAAAAGGACTTCTTGAGAAGAGAGGTAGTATTACCTACATTGCTTGTTTCTTCAGTCATGATGGTGGTTAATTGTGTTCAAGGAAGAGATGCACATGGCTGTCTTGAGAGTCTTTAGAAATGCAACATTTGATGTAAAAGATAAATTCAAATTTAGGTGTATGAACATGAAAACTGGCTTTTTATCAGAAAACTGATTTTTGTGGCAATGAAGAAAAGTTATTTAAAAAACCCTAAACCACAAATAACAGCACATAACTAGATTTAAGAATAAAAGGGATTGTTTCTCATTTTCAACTAGAAGAGGAGTATGATTTTTAGACAGGTCATAAGTCTTCTGATTATTTTTTTAATTATTATTTATTTTTAAAATTACTGTGTGCTGGAAAGGAGAAAAAGGAAGAGCCCTTGGTAAGATACCAAATAGCTGAACAAAAATGACATAGATTTAGTTAACAGGAAGATGTTTCAGGTCAAAGCAAATGCTAATATCATGATTATTCAAAGATTTCTATCAATTACTCTTATTAGATCTGTTTCATGTTATGTATGTTAAGTTTTTATTGAAAGAGGACTAAACGCTCTTCATTGTAAAGGTAAGTTATCTATATCTATCTATTAATATGTCAAGAGCAGAGATGATACCAGAGAGAAAGGCAGGGAGCTTCCATAAAACTCATGTGAAATCTAGTTGTTATCCACTGTTAATAGCAATTTTGCATAAACCGAAAATCTGTACCTGCCTGTTGGTGATCTTACCTATTCTATCTATTTTTTTTCCCATGTATGAACACTGTCACTGTAGCAGTGAAGAATGCAGACTGAAGAAGCTGTTTGAATAGAAAATACAGGAAAAATCCCCTACTTACATGCCATGAATTATTCCTTTTGAATACACAAATTTTTCTATTTTCATATATCAAAAGAAAGTCTATTTTTATTTGACTTGTATGCTGCATTATTAATCTGTCCATTTGTTAGACAGGATTACAGTGGATTTTAATACAGTGGTAGCTATTAATAATCCTCAGAATTTAGTACTTAGTATTAGGCTAACTAATGCCTACCAGAGAGAAGGATGATATTTTTACAGTATTAAAAAGTTATAAAACATTATCTCAGTGTTATTCATGCTATGCACCTCAGTTGTGAGATATCCAGTCTTTCCACTCCTGGTATGCTCAAATGTGTGTTTATATCTTCCATGAAGATGGGAAGAAGGACAGGATTTTGCAAACACACCTAATGATGTACTGTAAGCAGCTGTACTAAATCATAGAATCATAGAATGGCAGGGGTTGGGACACAGGAACATGTCCATTCAGGTTTTGAAAACCTCCAGAGAAGGAAACTCCACAACCTCCCTGGGCAGCCTGTGGCAGTGCTCCCTCACCCTCATAGTAAAGAAGTTTTTCCTTATGGTTAAGTGGAACTTTCTGTGTTCCACCCTGTGTCCATTACCCTAGTCCTATCACTGGATATTACAGAAAAAAAAAATGTGTTGCCCCATCCTCTTGACATATATATTTGCAAGACTTGTAAATATTAATGAGATCCTCCCTCATCTCCTCCAAGCTGAACAGTCCCAGGTCCTGCAGCCTTTCCTGTGAAGGAAGTTGCTCCAGACCCCTGATCATCTTGGTGGATGGGACGGGACTCTCTCCAGAAGTTCCCTGTCCCTCTTGAGCTGAGCAGCCCAGAACTGAACACAGGACTCCAGATGAGGCCTCACCAGGGCAGAGTAGAGGGGGAGAAGAACCTCCCTTGATATGCTGGCTACACTTTTCTTGATGCATCCCAGGATGCCATTGGCCTTCTTGGCCACGAGGGCACATTGCTGGTTCATAGTATCCACCAGCACTCCCAGGTCTCTCTCTACAGTGCTGCTCTCCAGCAGGTTGACTCCCAGCCTGGACTGGTGCATTGGGTTGTTCCTTCCCAGGTGCAGGACTCGGCACTTGTCCTTGTTGAACCTCATAAGGTTCCTCTCTGCCCAACTCTCAAGCCGGTTGAGATCCCACTGAATGGCAGCACAGCCCTCTGGGGAATCAGTCAGTGCTCCCAGTTTGGTGTTATCAGCCAACTTGCTGAGGGTACCCTCTGTCCCCTCATCCAGGTTGTTGATGAAGATGTTGAACAAGGCTGAACCCATCCGTGTGGAACTCCACTGGTTACAGGCCTCCAACTCGATTCTGTGCTGCCACTCAATGGTTCTGTCATTCAGCCAGTTCTCAATCCACCTTACTGTCCACTCATCCAACCCTCACTGACTGAGCTGTTTGATGAGGGTGTAGTGGGAGATGGTGTCAAAAGCCTTGCTGAAGTCAAGGTAGATGACATCCACTGCTCTACCCTCATCTACCCAGGCATCATACAATGTTCATCAAGCAGGACTTCCCTCTGGTAAATCCATGTTGAGTCCACCTGTTCTCCTGAGAACCATCTTTTCCTTCATGTGTTTTGAGATGGCATGCAGGATGAGTTGTTCTCACATGTTTCCAGGGATGGAGGTGAACCTGAGCAGCCTGTAGTTTCCTGGGTCTTCCTTCTTGCCTCTTTTGGAGACTGGAGTGACATTGACCTTCCTGCAGTCCTCAGACACCTCACTGGTCTTCCACAATAGATTGAAAGTGATGACCAGTGACTTAGCAATAACATCAGCCAGTTCCATTAGCACTCATCTGTGCATCCCATCAGGTCACACATATTTGTGGGTGTCCAGCTTGCCCAACAGGTCTCTAGCCTCATCCTCATCCACCAAGGGAAAGTCTTCTATTCAACAGACTATTCTACTGTCCTATAGGGACTGGGCTTCCTGAGGACCAGCTCTGGCAGTGAAGCCTGAGGCAAAGAAGGCATTTAGTAGTTCTGACTTCTATGCATCCTCTGTCACTAGGACGCCCTCTGTGTTCAGCAGTGGGTTCATATTCTCCCTGATCTTCCTTTTGATGCTGATGTATTTCAAAAAGCCCTTCTTGTTTTTCTTCCCTTGCCAGGTTTCATTCTAAAAGAGCTTTGGCCTTCCTGGCTTTGTCCCTGCGTACACTGGTGATGTTCCTATACTCCTCCCAAGCAGCTAGGAACGTTTTCCACCTTACATAGATTCCTTTTTCATCTTGAATAGTTCCAGTAGATCTTATTTTATCCATATAGGCCTTTTGCCTCCTTTTCCTCATTTTCTACTTGTGGGGACATACCAATCTTGTGCTTGGAGGAAGTGGCTCTTGGAGATCGACCAGCGCTCTTGGGCACTCCTGCAGAATCACAGAATCTCAAGAGCCGAAGGGACCTCGGAAGATTATCTAGTCCAACCCCCTGCCAGAGCAGGACTACCTAGACTAGGTCACACAGGAACTCATCCACATGGGTTTTGAATGTCTGCAGAGAAGGAGACTCAACGACCCACGTGGGATAGAATCCTTGTCCCATGAGATTCCTCCAAGCAGGTCCTTGAAGAGGCCAAAGTCAGCTCATTTGAAGTGCAGGGTTGTAAACTAATTTAGTGTCCTGCTTCTTCCATAGAGGATCTTGAACTCTACCATCTCATGGTCACTGCAGCTGAGGTTGCCTCCAACCTTCACATCTACAACCAGATCTTCTTTATTTGTTAGCACGAAGTCCAGCAGCACAACCCTCCTTGCTGGTTCTTCAGCTACCTGTGACAAGAAGTTATCAACATTCTGTAGGAACCTCCTGGACTGTGTGTGCTTGGCTGAGTGGCTTTGTCAGCAAATATCAGGGTCATTTAAGTCCTCCCACGAGGTCCAGGGATGTGACTATGAGGCAATGCTCAGCTGTTTGTAGACAGCAAAGAGGTCTAAGGTCTGAGTGGAACCAAAGAGCATATATCATCAAACTTCTCACTGGAACTGTTTCACTTTGTACAAATGTTCATTTGCTGTGTTATGTTAGGTTGGCAGGAACAATATGGGATGCCAAAATACAGACCCTGAGGTCTCTTTATAATTTAGATGGGTGGTACCTTTTGTTTTATGAGAAAATCTTGAGGTTGTTTTTTTATCAAAAAGATGTGTAAGAAATCAGGAACCATCAAAAGAAGACAACATCCAAGTAATAAGAAAAAAGAAAAACAAACCAAAGATTATTTTTAAAAGAAGGATTTAAAGGAAAATTGCAGGAAAGACAGGCACTGGAATCAAAATGAAAAGCATGATCATTGTCTCTATTATGGGTACAGGGAAGAAAAACTAGATGTGCAAGTCAGGAGAACATACTGAGCATTACCTCTCTTCCAGCTGTGAAAGAAGTTCCAAGAAAGCTAGGATAAAAATTGCTTTTAAGGTGTGGTTTTTCAGGCTTCACTGGTCCTTTATTATAGAAATTCTTGCTTCCTCTCCTACCCACCTTTCTGTCACTCAAAACGTAATGATGGTTTTTCATTTCTCACAGGAATATAGTGCCTGTTATAAATATGTATTTTAGGGAAAAATAGCGTACTTGTTAAAAATTACAAAATCATGGTGATTTTGCTTCCAAATGCACCACACTTCGTAAAAGTGACCTTCATAGAAGTCTATGCATCTTTCATGATCTCTCAGAGCTTGCAAAGCCCTTAGCAGCCCACAATACTGAAACTCATCCCTCAGTCAGCCTGCCTCATTTCTGCTGATCTCACTCATATCTTCTTTTTTTGTTTTGTTTTTTGGAAGACAAGCTGGGTTGTGTAAATATTTTACAATGTTTCATTCTCATTCATTCATGGTATTCTGAACAATGCATACAAAGATTCTCTGCATCATATCAAAATGCATTTTCCAGCTTCATTCCTTTCCACCCTCTCTTTTAAAATAAAATCTGTCTTATTTACCATCATGTACTCCAAAAGGAATATATCTCATGTACTAACTTAGGAGTAATTAACCAGAAGGATTTATTTTCCTATAATGTGGAGAACAAGAACTAAATTAGGATTAGAGATAATTCTTCAGGGAGAGAGGCTCTCACAAGTATTATGACACTTGAAATACTGTATGAAATATAAATTTCCATTTAAATGAATGCAATACTAAGCACTAATTGACTTACTGATCAGACTGTGGCTTGAAGGCTGCAGACTCTGTATATGTACGTGCATGATATAGCATGATAGCTTATTGCTACCTGGTGTCCTTGAAGGTCTCACCGATCATATTCTTCCTTTCACACCAAATACACATGCAATGGAGTAACATCTCCATCCCAACTGCTCAGAAGGAGTGCTGCCTTCTCAAAGACTAACTTTGCTTGGATGTTCAGTGCAGACATTGTTCTACTCCTTTTTTTTCACTTTTGGAGAAACTGGTACCTTATCCACTAGGATGTTATAACTTACAGTTTTATTCAGCTAGCAGTGCAAGCTGAATACTCCTTGCACAGGATTTAGGGGGAGTGAAAGGACTGTGTGTATCATCTCCTTTTATGCACCTGCAAGAGCCAGGCTCAAGTGGATTACAACATCTGTGTGGTGCAGAGCACCTAGGTGATTACTAGTGCTGCAGGTAGCTATTCATCAATGGTGAGTATTGTATACATTTCTATAAATAACTGGTTTGCATATATATATAAAAATAACAGTTGCTTATAAATGTCCTATGTTTTCTTTCATTTTCCTAAATTCTGTGGCCTAGCTATTTGCAAAGTGGATCATGCTGAAAAGTGTGGAACAGGGAGTAACGGTACAGTACAGACATCTTAAACGGACTTGGGCATTAAGAGATTTAAGTTCTGGGAGCTCTTAACCTGTTGATGTTAATCCTATGCATTGTATAGCTAATGTATAGCTTCTCTTCTTGTGAGCACAGCTTGTGTTTGTGGAATTTTTCCTAAAACTTGAAATGTATTATGAGTTGGAACAGAGAAAGAGAGGTGCAAGTTTTTAGGTGTTAAGGTAACATAAAATATCATAAAGCAAAAATATGTTCTAACCAACATTCTACCTCAGACAGTGACTAATGCTTACTACTCTATATAAAAGTTCCAACTATCCTACAGAAGATTTTTATGGAAAAGTGTGGTGGTTTAGGCCAATATCCACCCAGTCATAATATTACTCCCCCTCCTACGCTGGACAGGAGAGAGAGAGAGGAATATAACAAACTGCTTGTGAGTTGAGATAAGGACGGAGAGATCACTCGGTAATTAGTGTCACAGGCAAAACAGACTCGATTTAGGGAGAAAAAGGTTTGATTTATTAAAGAAACAATAAAAGCAGGGAGACGAGAAATAAAACCATCTTAAAACACCTCCCCCCACCCCTCCACTTCCCGGGA
>WBNH01009717.1:30621-83171 GCA_013401255.1 Urocolius indicus
CCTCTATCACTAGTGGGTTAGGCCTGGGTCAGGTGCAGGGTCCAGCTTAAAATTGACTGGCCCTAACCCTGTCAGCTACAGAGGAAGATTCTGGCAACTCTGTGTTTAAAGAAGCCACTCCTTTAGCCCTCCTGCTACTGAAAAACCTGGCCCAGGCAAAACCACTACACTACCGCAGCAGGACTTCTCACCTATGTGCATTGGGAATTATGCTTATTGCAACTTGCAACCAGTGCCTCTTGTGATTTCATTGTGTTTCTGAGCAAACTGACACTATCTCTTCTACAAGTTGCTTTATGTAGTGGTATTCAGCAATAATCTCCCACTCTTAACCTTCTTTAGGCTGAGTGGACTAATTCCCTTATCTCTTCCTCTTATGTCATATACTCCAGTAATGAGCTTTTTGTGTTCTTCCTTACACTGAAATTACCTCCGTGGACCAGATTAATGTGAATGTTGCATACCAGCATCCCTTGTTACTACTGTTTTCGCCAGCAGAATCAAAACTGTCATAAGGAAACATCCTTTACATAACTAGTAATATCTTAGATTCTAAAACCAGAAAAATTACCCATTTGTTTTCTTCATTTTCCTCAGTTTTCAGCTTGCATGCTCTTCATTATGTGTATACAAAACTCTCATCTCTGACCACCTAGCTTCATTGAGACTGTGACTGTAATATTCAGTAGTGTTCTACCTGTGGTACTTGTCACTTAAAATCCCCCTTGAATCAGTCTAAATTACTGGCCTAGATGAAACACTGCAGTAGCTTCTGTGGACCAGCATCCTCTAGGCTGCCTCTCTTGAGCACATGAGTCAGAGTAATGGCAGAGCTTTCTGGATCAGTATTTTTGTATTACTACCATTGGGTCACTGTATTCTTTATGGTTTCCATAATAATCCAGTGGCTAACCTGTTTAAGGCAATAACATGTCTTGCCATTGAATCATGACTAGCTTACACAAGCAGTGAGCAGTCACTCAGGGAAGTGTGTTAACCATAATTAATAAGGCATTCATACTGAGTGCATGATACAGAAATCTACAAAAGTGCTTACACCTAACTTAATTGAATCTGAATTTGTACACAGGAAATAAGGCAAAGAACAGGTAGGTGCTCCTTATGATAAACATGTAAGTACTATGCTGAATTTTAAACTTTTTATCAGTTTGTCTAGCACATATAAGGAAAAGTGGTGTTTCTGTAGATTTTGTCCTTTTCTATAAGGTAGCCACCAGTGAGTCATTTTATTGCTAGGTTGTAATTTATAGCAGTGTTGTAAATGAAAAAATATTTTTAAAAATCCCAACATTTTTAGATTTATAGCAGTAGTTTATAACAAGAAGTTAAATATCAGATTCTGCCTCAAGTTCCCCTTGTAGCATTTCAGAACTTTCCCCAACAGCCAAGTTCTGACCAGCGTCTTCCCATCTGGTTTCTTCTCTCAATGTACTTACAGATAATTTTTAAACAAATTTAATAGCTTTTGGATGCAGGGTGATGTAAGTTCTGTGCTGTACAAAACATATTTCTGTATGCCCATGTGTATATATATCTCTACACACACATATATATAACGTTGCAACAAGCAGAATGTGTGGCTGAGTATTGAACATAGCAAAGTAACAAACACAATTTTCTTGTTGTAATTTCCTTTCCCTTCCATTTCACAAAGCTGTAGAGATCACTTAGGAATAGCTATACTAACATACGGCATCATGGTTTGGCTTTGTGTAAAATTTGTCTTAAAGCAGCACTGAATAATTTTCTTTATCCTCAAGCAACAGTCAGTCTGTCTTGCATGTTTGTGCTTGTGCATACACAAATTTATTGATTACTTTGGTCATAATCATAGTCCCAACTGGAAAAGCTGAATTTCTTATTCTGCTCGTAAAGAAAAAAAAACTCACATGCTTTTGGAAGTTGAAGGTTTCTTCTGCTAGCCTCAGTTCTCCAGGATGAACTAGCTGTCTTTACAAATGTTATGACAGTAGAAATTGGGTTCTATGTCAATGCCTAACTGTTCTTTCCTGTCTTTAAAAAAAAGTGTTGGGGAAAAAAAGGAAGATTTTGTTTTATGTTGGCCAGCCACATGACATGTCTAATTGTCATGGTTTGGCCCAGCTAGCACAGCAGCACCACAACAGTCTCTCGCTCTGTGCTCCCATTCACCCCTACCTTTGTTAGGATGGCGGAGGCCCCAGCGAAATGGGAGTAAAAAGATAAGCAAGGTTGTTGTGGATTAAGACAAGGGCAGGGAGGGCTCATTGCCAATTACGGTTCCAGGTAAAACAAACTCCAGTACTCGACTTAGAGAGGAAAGTAGGAAAGTTTATTCTACAAGAAACAGAATGGAATAAAAGCAAAAGGGAGTAGGATGATGAGAAAATTACAACCAGCACTTTAAGATCTCCCTCCCCCATCCCTCCTTTCTTCCCAGGCCCAGCTCACTGCTCCCGATATCTCTACCTCCTCCCCCCACAACGGCTCAGGGGGGCAGGGAATGGGGGATGTGGTCAGTCTCTCACAGATGGGCTCTGCCGCTTCTGTCTTCTCAGATGAGGGTGACTCCTGGCATTCTTCCCCTGCTCCAACACGGGGTTCCTCCCCCGGGACACAGTCCTTAACGAACTTCTCTGGTGTGGGTTGTTCCCAGCAGCTGCGGCTTCTGCCGATATGGGGTCCCTCTCTCGGGACAGAGTCCTTGGTGAATATCTCTGGCGTGGATTCTTCACCATGGTTGCAGTTTCTGCAGTTACAGGGTCCCTCTCTCGGGACAAGGCCTCTTCTGGGCATAGGTTTGATGAGCTGCTTTGTCGTGGGTTCCTTCCCACAGTTACAGCTGTGGATATTGGGTCCCTCCTCCGGGACACGGCCTGCTCTGGCCATAGTTTTAAAGAAAAAAATCACTGCCCCTGGCTCGGGGTCTGTAGTGAAGTGAATCGCTGCCCTTAGTCCGGGGCCAGCTGTATCAAAATGAGTCGCTGCCCCTGGTCCGGGATCAGCTTTATCAAAATGAATCTCTGCCACTGATGCGGAGTCTTTAAAGACATGAAAATAAATCTCAGCTTCACCAGTTCTCTCCACAGAATGCAGGGGAGTCTCTGCTCTGGTACATCTCCTCTTTCATCACTGACCTTGGAGTCCGCAATGTTGTTTCTCTCACTGTTTCTACTCCTTGCACCACCACCAGCCAGAAGAAGGGACGGAAGAAGGAAGAAGCAGGAAGAAGATGGAGGAAGAAGCCTCCTCTTCCAGCTGCTTCTTAAAAAGTTATTGTGGAGGCGTCTAATTGGCTCAGCCCCAGAAGTGGGTCTGGCTCGGAGCTGCGGAGAGTTGCAAACAACTTCTTACAAGTGCCATCTTTACAGCCCCATCCCCCTTAGCAGAAATGGCTGTCATGTCAAACCATGACATCGACTTTTTAAATTTTGAAAGAAGGTGCTCTCATGACAAAAAATTGAAGCATATAGACATGAACTGTGTCTAAGTTGATGATTTATGAGCTTTTCAGTTGAATTAATGTAGCTTAATAGACTTAATGTAGCTGAAAATAAACCACTTCCCTATTCTAAGCAAGACCTTAAATATGAACTGAAAGAATCACAAATACAGAACTGAAATTTTTTCGCCTAGTAAACATTAACAACTGAATCTTACTTTCTTCTATAATGCTCTTTAAAACCAGAGAAGGAAAAAATTCCTTTAGTAGGTTATAGTTATTTTCCAGTGTTGAATCAGGAGAACATATATTGTTATTTGCGAAGCATGAACAATGCAGTCAATGTTGTATAAGTCATAAAAGCCGTCTGTGCCTCTAAGAACATTTTAATCTAACAGCACAGATGTTGAGTAGGCAAAACATGCCAGAGTCCCCAGTAGTAGATAATTGGTATTTTTAGTCAAATTTGTAATTAATATTATTTATTCACCAGTTCTGGGCTTGGCTAAAAAGATCTTGACTAAACACTCACTGAGATGAGAGTCCATTTACTAAGCTCCATGAAAACATACTTAATATGAGAAGTGGTTAGTGTAATTTCATCTGGCATCTAGCAGGTCACTGAGTGACTGAACTGTTTCTTTGAAATTATTTGCTTTACTCAAGCACAGCGTAGGTCTTTATACATTAAGAAGGAATGATATTCCCTACTGCAAACAGTTGATATTGAATGTGAGCTGTTGCTGTTACAAATTTCAACCTTTTTGCTACTGTTTTCTCTTTCCATGCACTCAATGGGACTAACAATATTGAGAAATTGAAGTCAAGTGGACTACCTGTTGGCTTCCTGTGGATACAGATGCTTGGGATATTAATTCAGAACAGATATACAGCATTCTCTGGGCAGCAAACAGCAGCTCTTTTTTTACCTGCCTTGAAAATCTAGGCTCTGTGAGCCAGAGATGTAGAGCTCTTGCAGCTGCAGTCAAGGGAAAGGAATGTTTTAGATAGTAAAATCTCTCTGTGATGTGAAGTGTTCTAAAAAAAAAAAAAATTCCATAGTGTTAGTTCAATTGAGTGCCCAAAATTAGAATGTATGTTGGCATGAATCTGTCTCTGGCTGACAGATAATGCAGCTGCTGATTTTACAGGTCTTGTGAGAATTGGTGTCTGTGAAGCTCTCAGACATCCCCAAAGGTAAATGCAAATAATCATCAGCATAACCTGTTTTCCTATTGTCATGGTTTAGCAAGGAGTTGCTTTTGCTTGGTAACAGGGGGAGAAGGTTATAGTGAAGACCCGGTAAAAAAGTTTTTGCTCTCTCCCCCGGCTCCGGGGTTCAGATCCGCCTCTGGCCCGGCTGGGCCAATGTGGCGCCTCTGCGATCACTATGTGGGGACAGGAATTTGAAATGCTGGGCAGGAGGTGTAAGAGTGGTACAAGATGGAGGCGACCATGCGGACGCCACAGTCGGAGAAGGAGGAAGGAAGGAGGAGCTCCAGACCACAGACCCCTCTGCAAGCCGTGGTGAGAATGCAGACGGTACTCCTGCAACCTATGGATGGCAGAACTGAGAGCCAGCAGCAGCTCCGTGTGAGTGCACCTGGATGGGTGAGAGAGTGTGTGAGGAGGCGGCCATGGCGCAGGCCATGCTGGAGAGCCTGTGCACCGCAGAGCAGACCCACTTTTGGGATAAATGCGCATCGGAGCAGCCCGTGCAGGGCTGCCGTGTGTGTGAGGTACCCCACAGACTTTCAGGGAGGACTGGTGTGGAACCCACCTGCCCTGAGATTAGACAAGCAGCAGAAGCCACCAGGAACGGACTGACTGAAACCCCCACTCCCTGCCCCCCTGGGCCGTTCAGGGGGGACGGAGGTAAAAACACCCGGATCAAGGCTCTGAGCCCGGGAAGAGGGGAGGAGTGGGGAGCAGGTGGTCTTAAAGGGCTGGTCGGACTCTTCATCTTTGTGCCATTCTGTGTTGGTTTGTTTTGGTTATGTTTTGGGGTTTTATGCTTTAGTTGGTATTAAATTATTTTCTGTTTTCTTCCCCAAGCCGAGTAGCCTGGTCTGTTTTGTCCTGAACCTTAAGCATCAATTAAGCTCTCCCTGCCCTTTAGCAATCCTCAAGTCTTCGGTACTTGAGGCTAATCATGGTCTTTTGTTCCCTGATGGGCCTAAACCAGGACACCTATTTACAGTCTTTTCTGCAAGAGAAAAGGAAATGGTTATCTGCTGATTTTCATAAACAGTTCTTGTGTATACAACTCAAAAAGAGCTGTGTATGCTAAAAGGCTGATTTTTCCCTTGACTGGAATTTACTGAGGATTATTTTTAAAATTTCAGTACCATTTCTTGCAAAGAAAAAAAAAAAATTGTATCTTCCTACTGATATATTGAAATTTATCCATGGCTACAAGTGGAAAAATGTCATCTATCTTTCACTCTCAAAACTTCTGGAATTCAAAGATTTAGGAATGAGAGACTGAAAAAGAGACTGAAAACCATCAGCAAGCGTTGGCTGAACAGACAAGGGCAAAGCCTCTCCCAAGCAATAGCAAGGTGTTGATAGTACAGCTCCCACTGCTTGCACTGAGATAAAGGACTGGTGGAGGAGAAGCTGGATTATGACCTAAGATTTTAAAAAATTCATATCCAGTAAGCTGGACTCAATTAAATACACTCTGCAAAGACTAAGTAAACAATTTTTCACATATGTGAGTGCTATTCTGGGTTCTCATCTTGCTCTCATTGCTGGAATTCATGTAATACTACTGTAACAAAAGAGTTTCATTTAGCATGAGAAACAACACTGTGGTAGTGCAAACATAGTGATGGGTATTGAGTGGGATAGTAACCGTATCATAGAATCATAGAATAGTACAGGTTGGAAAGGACCTCTAAAGATCATCTAGTCCAACTCCCCTGCTAAAGCAGGTCCACCTATGCCATGCACAATGTGTCCAGGCAGATTCTGAAAACCTCCAGAGAAGAAGACTCTGCACCCACCCTGGGCAGCCTGTGCCAGACCTCCCTCACCCTCATGGTAAAGATTTTCCTTAAGTGGAACTTTCTGTGTCCTAGCTTTTGTCTGTTACTCCTTATCCTGTCACTGGACACTGCAGAAGAAAATGTGTTGCCCCATCCTCTTAACATAAACCTTTTAAATACTTGTAAATATTAGTATTAATAATGTGCCTAAGTCTTGTCCAGAATGCATGACATTTGATGGATCTGCTATTTATCACTGGGTTTTACAAAGTAATACAAGGGTTCACTTTCAGGAAAAGTAAATTATTTCATTCTGTCGTGGTTTTGCTCAGCCAGCAATGAAGCACCATGACAGTCTCTTGCTCAGTGCCTCCCATCCACCCCACCTTCATTAGGATGGCAGAGGCCCCAGTGATATGGGAGTAAAAAGATAACCAAGGATGTTGTGGATTGAGACAAGGGCAGGGAGGGCTCACTGCCAATTACAGATCTGGGCAAAACAGACTCCAATTAGAGAGGAAAGTAAGGAAACTTTATTCTACTACCTACAAGAAACAGAACAAAAAGCAACAAGAGAGTAAGACGATTAAGAAAATTACAGCCAACACTTCCATCCCTCCTTTCTTCCTGGGCCCAGCTCACTGCTC
Source organism: Urocolius indicus (assembly GCA_013401255.1). Classification (NCBI taxonomy): domain Eukaryota; kingdom Metazoa; phylum Chordata; class Aves; order Coliiformes; family Coliidae; genus Urocolius; species Urocolius indicus. The sequence continues at coordinate 37,701 of WBNH01009717.1, forward strand.
CCGATATCTCTACCTCCTCACCCCTCAACAGCTCAAGGGGGGTAGGGAATCGGAGATGTAGTCAGTCTCTCACAGATGGGCTCTGCTGCTTCTCTCTGGTCAGATGAGGACAACTCCTGGCTTTCTTCCCCTGCTCCGATACAAGGTCTCTCCCCAGGGACACAGTCCTTAAAGAACTTCTCTGGTGTGGGTTCTTCCCAGCAGCTGCAGTTTCTGCAAATACAGGGTCATTCCCATGGGACACGGCTTCTTCTGGGCATAATTATAATGAGCTTCTTTGGCATGGGTTCTTCCCCACAGTTAAGCTTCTATGAATATGGGGTCCCTCACATAGGACACGACCTTCCCCGTAGTCACTCCCTCTGGCACAGGGTCTGTAACAAAGAGAATCACTGCCTCTGATGCAGGGTCTTTAGCAATGTGAGTGAGTCACTGCCCCTGATTCGGGGTCTTTAATGAAATGCAAACAAACCACTGCTTCACCATTCCTCTCTGCAAGATACAGAGGAATCTCTGCTCCAGCAAACCTCCTCCTCTCTTTTCTCACTGACCTTGAGGTACACATGGTTGCTTCTCTCTCTCTTCCCACTCCTTGCACCACCACCAGCCAGAAAAGAGAAGACAGAAGAAAGAAGAAATGGGAAGAAGTCTCCTCTTCCAGCTGCTTCTTAAAAAGTGACTGTGGAGGCCTCTAATTGGCTCAGCCCCAGAAGTAGGTCTGGCTGTGGAGAGAAGCTGGGGAGAGTTTTGAGCAACTTCTTATGGGAGCCATCTTTACAGCCTCTTCTCCCTTACCAGCAATGGCTATCATGACACATTCTAATAGTGGAAATGCAGCCACCTTAAGCCATGTCATAATCCTTACTTTCTCAGTGTGGAAAAGGGGAAGTGCTTAATGTGCTTTATTTCTAATTTTAATCTTTTTGTGGCTTCTTGTGACAATGATTGTGATCATCACACAATGAAGTTCAACAAGTGTAAGTGCAGAGTCTTGCACCTCAGGAGAAACAACTCCATGGACTAGTGCAGGCTGGGGACCGACCTGCTGGAGAGCAGCTCTGCAGAGAGAGACCCAGGAGTCCTGGTTGACAATAAACTAACCATGAGCCAGCAATATGCTCTTGTGACCATGAAGGCCAACGGCATCCTGGGATGCATCAAGAAGAGTGTGGGCAGCAGGTCAAAGGACATTCTGCTCCCCTGTCTCTGCTCTGCCCTGGTAAGGCCTCATCTGGAGTCCTGTGTCCAGTTCTGGGCTGCCCAGCTCAAGAGGGACAGAAAACTTCTGGAGAGAGTCCAGCACAGGGTCACCAAGACAATAGGGGATTGGAGCATCTCTGTTAATGAGGCAAGACTGCAGGACCTGGGGCTGTTTAGCCTGGAGAAAATTGAGGGGGGACCTTATCAGGGCTTCTAAATATCTACAGGGTGGATGTTGAGAGGATGGATTGAGTCTTTTTTTCTGTAGAGTCCAGTGACAGGACAAGGGGTAATGAGTACATGCTGGAACACAGGACATTCCACTTGAACATGAGGAGAGGTGAGGAAGTCTTGGCACAAACTTCCCATAGAGGGTTTGGAATCTCCTTCTGTGGAGGTTTCCAAACTTGCCTCTACACATTCCTGTGTGACTCGATCCAGATGGACTTGCTTGAACAGGAGGGTTGGACTAGATGTTCTCTAGAGATCCCTTCCAGCTCCTACTGTTCTGTGAGTCAGTGATAATCAATCAATATTCCTTTGAGCAAAGTGTTGCTCTTGCCAGCTGTTTGTTTGATAAATCACTGATATTTTTGAGATTAAAGAAAGGAGAGAAGAGTAAGGAGAGAAATTCAATGCCCTTTTAAGAGGAAAAAAAGGAGATTTCTATCCTGAAAATAAGAGTTACTATAATAGCCCTTCAGAAATAACAAAATTATCTTCTAAATGGGACTTCTAAAAGAAGTCTCTTTTGCTTAAACACTGTGCAATTTATTTGAGGTAAGTTGAAAGTCCTTTGCTTCATGTAAGGTTATATTTTATTACATTGATAGGACTAAAATCAGCTGTAAGCAACCATATTATTTAATTAATTAATTTTCTTTTAAGAGCAAACTGACGTAGGAGTGGTTGGAAAGCCAGCTACACTTTGTATATTATTTGATCTCACTTCTTTTCCAGTTCTGTTTTTGTGCCTCCTACTAGCATCAAATAAATAACCACAAATTTAAAATCAATCAAATAGTCTATTTAGACATTGGCAGTAAAAGTATAAAATAAGCTAAATACAAGTGTACTCATGTGTGAAACCAGCAAATGTGGTTTAAATCTCCTTCAATAGCCATTACAGTAATTTCTGAATCCAGCTTAGTAATTCTGCTCATATCACATCTCATTTTATTGCTTGCATTTTAACACACTGAGGAGCTTTCTGATGATCTGTTTATTACTTTTTCATTTCCTCAATTGGTAGGTGTGTAATTCTTATTTAAAATTAAATTTCATGGTGACAACCACAACCATTAAATTTTTGAAGCACAACATATGGCAAATTTCAGCTTCTACTCTATCAGAAAGAGGTGGGAGATATAGTGATGAACATTAGCAAATAGAAAACAGCTCATGTGCAGATATTTTTATTTATGGTAGACAGTTATCAAACACAAACGTAGTTATTTCAATAAGCTAGTGTATTTATATGGATCAGATATTGTGGCTCCAGAGCTGACAACACAAGTTTTATGAAAAAGTGTGGTTTGTCCAGTGCAGAACCCACACATAATGTTTGGGGTTGATGCTTCTCAAAAACGTCTTTGTATATGAGTAATTTGCTTGACACTACAGCATAGGCATCAACTGACAAGTTTTACAGCTGGTTTGGATAATCCTAATGGTTTCCATAGATATAACTGTGTCAAGGCATCTCATGCTGCAGATCTATAACGAAAGGGAAATGGAATGCTCAATTTGACTATTGGCAGTGGCTCTGGAAATTAGGTCTAGAGGCAAAGAATATCTCAGCTGAGGACCAGATGCTGGTGATGAGCATCACATCACAAAACAGACTGGTCAACATCTTCAGTCGATCTGCAGGCAATCAGAAGAGTGAAATATTTTTTCCAGATACTTAGGGTTTCCCTTTCTGGTGGGTTTGCTCCCACTCTGTTCAAAAAGCAGTTTACTTCTGTGTATGTGTTACTCATCATGTTGTGAAGACTCTTCTTGTTTGTGCCTTGTTTGACAATGTTTTTCATGTTCCCCAGTTTTTGGGATCCTGTAGGATCTACAAAACACACAAAAAGACAGCAAATGCACCATCTGTGGCAGTAGCCTGCAGCTTCCACTGTTTCTTCATTTATAGGTGATAAGGAATTTTATCTTATTTTTATGTGGTTGCTGTCTTTGTTGTGTTTTGTTTTGTTTTGTTGTTGCTTCCAGTCTTGAATTAGTGAGCAAAACTCATTGCCCAGGAGCCTGAATCTCACTGCCAGAGTTTGCATCTGTTCTCAAGGGAAACTAGCCATTATAGAAAATCTCTGTTCAATGAGAAAGAAAATCAGTGCTTTGCTGGTTTTAGGAAAAACAAGGTGGCCAATCTTGCAGTGGTAGGCAGACCATCCAACCACTTGGTGCTTTTATAGATGTGTGTGTGTGTGTGTATATATATGAGTATTTATAGGTAAAATACTTATTTACATGTGTCAAATTATATTGAAGGTACTGGATAAGACAATGTCAATCAGTACACTGCTTAGTAGTGTTGCATAGGAAATTTTCAATAAACAATCAGTTTAGACATATAATAGGACTTCTTTGAGATAATACAAAGTGAGTAAAGAGGTAATGGAGAAGTTGAAATTAGTCACTGACTTGCACACTGAGAGCAGCGTGGGTAGGATATATCAATGTTTTCACTTCAGGTGCAGATTAGAGACATTGCTGTCAGAAAAATGGGGCTGGTGGTATTTTGGAAACAAATTTAAACAGATTTTTCTCTTAAAATAAGAAATGCAAGGTAGCATGTTTGGTCACTTACCCTACACAAGGTTACTGATGAACTAGCATGCTTAACCCAGCCATTGTCACCACTGCATACTTAAAGTGTGTTTGCTAGGAAAGGCTTGGTCATCTTTTCAATTACTGCTACAGTTAATTGCACATTGTTCAAAATGTTTGCTATAAGCAGGATGTAGGAGAAGATGCCAAACGTCCAGAGGACAACACTGACTCTTTGGGAAGCAGGGTACTGCCACCATTATAGTTTTTTTGTTATATCTGGAGCGTCTCTTAAGGTTCCTAAGTGACCTGTGAACTTTTCACATGAAGAACAAATGTTAATTGTCTTCATGTCCATTCTTTTTGCTTATTGTTAATAAGACTTTGCCTGCATGCAGGAAGCAGGAACTGGCAAGCTCTGTGATTCTAACAAGCTAGTAATGCTGAAGTGAACTTTCCCATAAATGTCTGTAGTACCCTCAAAAGCCTTTTCAGTTTTACAGTACAAAAGCTAAGGCTGCGAGAAAGCTGGAGGAGAAAGTTGTCTTCATGAACAATTTCCAGAGCCAGATCAGACACTATGGCAAGTGGTTCCCATGGCAGTTGCTAGCATGTAGATTGCCATACACACACGTATGCAAAATATGGTCACTCATCCAGTGGAAGAGATAGAAATAGGTTTTAATGAGAAGACAAGTCAAGCTGCACTCACTGATCAGGCAGAGTACACATCAGGTAACTGTACCGACCAGCCCTATTTGCCTTTTTGTCCTCGTTTTTTTTGTGTGTTTATTCCCTTTCCATGCTTACTTCTCCTTAAATTACCATGATCTCTACTGGTTCTTCATCTGAACATCCCATAACAAGACTTGTACAAGCCTAAAAGACTCTTCCCAACATAATGAGTCCTGTGGTTCTTTTGGCCATAGCCTCACAGTCTGTGTGAAGATGCAAGGTCACTGGGCCCCAGTATCGATAGCTAGTGGAGCTGACTGCTCTCCTGCTGTCACTCAGGGAGCCCAATCAGAGACTCCTGGAGGGGTGATCAGGAATTCCTATCTACTGTTCCCTTTCCGTCTTTGTTTTTGTGGAGACTTAGGCTCTAGTAGTATAGTCCAACAACAAGGAGCAAGGAAATCTGGACTCTTTAGAAAAAAATAAAATCCACAGAACACACAGATAAATAATGGACTACCAGCCTGCAAGGTGCTCTAAATATGTTGTGAGAATCAGGGCTAGTAAGATGAGGGATAGAAAGATGTGATTCTTGATACTGCAAGGTAGAAAAGGTCTGGGTGCTCTTTGGGTACCACCTGCTGCTGATGATCAATCCCTGTCCTGAAAGACCGGTCTCCTTCCTCATGTCACCTTAAGTTACTATGTAAAGTCACTCTTGAAGATTTCACAGAGAAATTGTTCACTGTTTCATAAGTAGACCATGGTAAATCTCAAAACATTCTATACTGGCATTGTCACCGGTATATTTGTAGTACAGTACAATGATGTGACTGAAATGAAATGTTTTTCAATAGTTTTTTCAATCAGATAGCACAATTCCATGAAACATTTTAGTGCTATTTCTAAATATTTATGCTTCTAAAGACTGTGAATCTCTTATGTCCAAAATTGCATGTTATTTATGACATAGCACAGTATCATGCAATATATTACCATATTAGTATAAAAATTACATTTATTTGCTTGATTATGTGTATATTGGTCACAGTACTTTCACAGTGCTTCTCAGCTCCAGATCTTCTGTTTTATTAGTTCTTACCATCTCCTAGTGATAAAAAAGAACAGTTTCATTTTACTGATATTTTGCAGGTTGACAAACTGAGGAAAGTCTAGGAATAACTTAAGTAAGATAATTGAGGAATTTGGTATCAGAGCAGCTGTTTCCATCTCCAGTCATATCTCTGAAGGTCCAGCTATGCTGCATCTTGTATGTGGTGATAAGAACCCCCAAAATTTCTTTTGCCAGAAACACACTGTCAACGCAACTAGATTTAAGACCAGAGTGACATCCAGTGGCCAGAACCGTTTTATTTCCAAGATTGTTTTCATTCCTCCGGCTAAGCACCCTAAGTATAAACTAGATTAATTTGATCCCTCTCTTTTTCTGAGCATCTTCTGTGGAAAGACAGATTTTGAAAAATGTGTGCCACTGTTCAGTGGGTTATATCCATGGATCCATTTTTGGCATCAGGACTGCTTTGAAATTCATAAATTAATTGGCTGCAATTATTGCTAATGTCTCTGCCAATAGTAATGTATAGATTGTATTTTTTGATTGATGATCAAAGCCTCCCAGCACTAAGATCCTTTTACTGGATCTCTCAGACCTGCTGAAATCTTGCTGAATGAGATAGGTTATGTGCATATTCACTATCTCCATTTTAACACACAATTTAGAAGCAAAAATTCACCTAGGGAAGACTGAAATATGTGAGTGGAAGTGAACACATATATCAATAAATCCACTCTGCTTTGGGCAAGCATATAGTCTAATTCCTTTCAAGAACACCTCTCAGAACAGGCCTCTACAAACACAAAGTAGAAATATAGTACTGTCAAATAGGCTTGTTACTCCTTTAAATATCATTAAATACTTATGCTTTCTTTTTCTCAAATCTCCTAAGATTTTAGTGGGTTTTCCCATATCAAAATAAGAAAATTCCCACAGATCACATACGTAGCACAACATAGTCCTCAATGCTAAAAGCAGGCAGGGGGACAACATGGGAGTAGACAGGACTTAGGATAAATGCTGCATTACACATTGATAATCTTTTACCTCTAGAGAGCAACTGATGACTGAAAATGCACGTGATAAGAAAAGAAAGTGTTATAGAAGTGAAAAATATGGTGTTCTGGTAATTTTAGAGCAAGAGTAAAGACAACATTAACTGTCCCAATGAAATATCACCAACCTGTGCTTTTGAAAATGAGTTTTATGTGCTTTTACTTCCGTTCCAGAAATAAGTTTCATTTCGTGCTTTTATATTCTCTGTCTCACAGCTGCTAATTAGTGTGTGAACTACTGCCCACTGCCCAGCTGACCTCACCAACTCAACCAATATGTATTCCTGTTACCAAAAGCATTTGGCAAGTTAATAATTCATTTAGTTTCTAATCAGCCAACGTGAGGTCAGTGACCTAGTCAATAACCAAGTCTGGACTAAAAGACATCTCAGTCACATGATTTCAAATTTAGTTGTTTTATTTTAGCATATAAGTATCTGGACCCAGATAAAATTATAATTGACAGGTGACATGAGTATGTTTGTTTAACTCATACTGTGTTTTGTTGAGCTGTACCGCGCCTTAATATCTCACAATGCAAATTTTAGCAAACTAAATCTTCTTTCTTACAAATAAAATAGAAAAAAGGAATACATTGGTACAGAAGTAATGTTATTTTGTTTGTTAAAAAATATTTCATTTTTTTAATTATTATTAGAAAAGAGCTCTTCTATTGGAATTGCCATATCAATTAGTACTAAGATGTGTCTCTGTTTCAGACATTACTTTATTAAAAAGCCTAGTGTTTCTATAAGGTATATAGAAAGGCATTCTGCTAGGTAAGAATAGCAGATAAATTAATAAATTTCATTTTTACAGTAGTAGTAAAGTCAAACTTTTAATAAGAACAGAAGCCTAAGACTGGATATCCAATTTACTAACATACCTAAGTCCATATGCAGAGAATGAAGTTAAGGTATTTGTTTATTTTTGTTTCTTAGAGTTTTGAGAAAGTTCATTACACATTTTAAGAATTTATTTCAAATTAATTATTTTTGTTGATATTCAGAACAGCTGGAGAATCAATTTGCTTTTCCTGCTTTGAGTTGCCTTTTTAGAGAGATGAGCACTGGCTAGGATAAATTAATTTATTATTTTGTAGCTGTGTATCTGTTGTTGTATTAATTTTTTGGTCTGGCTTCTGCCAGATCACAATTGCAATAACAAAAAATACTGCCTTGTGTATGGATGCACTGAAACATTTGATCCATTTTTCTAGGCATGTTATTTCCTTTTACCTCCATGCCTGGAAAAATCATTGTCCTTGTTTTCACAGGGGACTAACACCCTCAGGAAAATAAAAAAATTAACCTGCTGTTTTCACCAGGATGTTTTAAAAAATGACTAGCTAAGCACTCATTATTCCTTATGGCTGCAAGCTCAATCTGGTCTTCATGCTCATTGCATTTTGTGGCAAAACAGTTGTGTTTCATGTAAGATAGTAATAACCTGCGCCTAATAATTACAATGACAGAAATCTAGTGTTGCCCATAATATTCGTTGTCATAGGAAACCTTTTCTCCTCAGAAATGTCAGTGCGTCTCACAAACTAGGTATGTAATAAGGATATTCATCGCTGAAAGGGGAAGATACACATCGTCTGTCATTACTAACACATATCAAAAGCCAACTCATCAAAACTAGGCAAAACATGTAGCCCTTATCACTGAGAGTGATGGCAGAAAGTTACCTTGAGTGACATATTTCATTGTGGTTGCAAAGAGAGAAGGGAAATGGTGATATTTGACTTGGGAGTGCTAAGTAAATTCTACTTTGCAGAAAAAATATTATAGAGATTTTTAATATGTGGGATGAATATATATAAGATTTCATGTGATTTTTTTGTCTGGTGAGACTGCGGAAGTTGCTATAATTAATCAAAGTAAACCAATTAATTATGTACAGTGTGATCTTAGTATTCCACAGACTGAATGTCATGCATTGCAAATCATTGGAATATATTCAAAGCCTTCTTTTCCAGAGCTGACATTCTCTTTCACTATTATCACAGAGGCTTAAAAATTCAAACTGAAACACAGATAAATAATTGCACTCACCTTCTTGGTTGTTGTCATTTTCAGTGCCACAAGCAGCAATACAGGCAAAGCTTAAATTTTAAAGTACTCCCTACTTGACTTGATATGTGCAAAATCAGAGACAGCAGACAACATGTAACTGTACATGCAGTGTTTCCCTTCCTGCTCCTGAAAGTCCTAACATAGGTTCAATGTTCCCCTTCTTCCTTTAAGCATCAAGATTAAACATTCTTCTCTCTATTAGCCTATTCACTCCTCACTAGTTCCATCTTTGCCTGCCTGGAGTCCTCGTTCAACTGTCTTCTCCAATAAATTTCTAGGGAAGATCAGTTAATATTACTTCTCCAATAAAATTCTAACCTCCCTTCTGCTTCCCAAACCATCTTAACAGCCATAGCTGTGACATGCTGCTTCCATAAAAAGTGGTTTAGGTTGTGTTTGTGAGAGGAACTGCTCTCACTAGCGCAGAGATGCTGTGACTCTTTAAGGCTCTGATCAGTTAAGACGTGAGTTTATATGAAGGTGGAGAAAGGGGAAAGAGATAGCTCTATGTTATGGGTCAGCTTACATTGCACAACTAGTTGCCTCCTTTAAAATGGTTAGAAACTGTCAGGGTTGAATTTGTGGTATCTCTTCCTGAAGGACTGCACCCTATGGAAAGGACCCATGCTGAAATAATTATTGGAGAGCCATAGCCCATCGGGAGGGCTCATAGTAGAGAATTTGGTGGAGGACTGGCTGGATTGCAGCCCCTATTCCTCATCTTCCTGCACAGCTCAGCAGGACACAAGGTAGAGAAATAGGGAGTAAAGTTGAGCTATTTTTAAAAGGTTGTTTTAAGATTTGGTTTTATTTTTCAGTACCCTACTCTGATTTGATTGGCAATAAATTAATTTCCCTGATGACATTTTGCCCATGATGATAACTGATGAGTTGTCTCCCTGTACTTATCCCTATGCATTAACCTTTTGTTACATTTTCTTTCCTCTGTCCATTTGAGGAGGGGTAGTGCTAGAGTGGCGTTGGTGAGCATCTGACAAGACCACACTGTTAAAAAAGAAACATGGTGCACCTCTTCCTGAGACATTCCAAGTATAATGTTACTGAAGGCATTGGATAGATGCCTGCTCTTTTCCCAAACAGAAGTTAATTTTTGAAGTCTGATTTTTATGTTACGTAACAGGAGAAAAGAAAGCAAGTCACTGCATTTGCTAATTAGCTCCTCCATACAGGTAAAGGAGAATCAGACATTAAGGCTTTAATGAGTTGTTAAATATACAAAAAGGTAGTTCCATTCTTTAATAGTTCACAAGGGTTAATACTAGCTTTCTGAAAATTGGACCTATGGTCTTTAGGCCTCCTAATTACCTTGTCTCTCAAATATACATTAGTCACAAGAAACCTTGAATTTTATTATTGACATTTTATATAGACAGATTAACAATGAAGGCGGAGAAAAGGTATGATCAAACGTTGTAGTCTTTCTGGTGACAGATAGTGTATGGTTTTTGTCCCAGTCTTACTAATATGATGTAATCAGTTACAGTGAAATAAAGAAAACTGACTACAATAGTATCTTCCATCTGAAATGACTTATTCAGTGTGGTGACTATGCAGCCACTTTAAAAAAAAAAAAATCTATTTTCAAGGAAAGTCTTATCACTGTTATCAGAAGACTTCCAGCAGTTCTGTTGGAAAACTATTTCCTTTCATAAATAGTATTTTTACTTGAAATCTCTGAGTAATATCAAAAGACTAGGCAGAGCTTAGTCAAAAATTAGGAAATGTGATTTGTACGGAAAAGATTAGTCTGGTGATATTGCAAATGTTTGAAGTGTTGCATTTTATATGCAGATAAAGAAATTATCTCCCTTGCTTCAGTTATTTCATTTTAGTTCCATCTGAAATAATGGTAGGTTGTTTGCTTTGGTGATATGACACTGACCTCATTGTGACTCCTATTATTTACCAGTTCAATTTTAGCTCTGGAAGAGATACTGGACATTTGTATAAAAGATGGTTTCTCTAGACATAGCTAGCTCATCAGTTAATATAAATGAGTGTGACTTTCTTGAAGCTAACCTGATTGTGCTTTACTCTTTCCAGTTTTACCCTAGCAATATTAGAGTTTTGTCAAAAGTCTCCCAGGGTCCTGTAACTTGATGCAATATCTAAATAGCAAAACAAGAACACGTCATGCAATGATTACACTATTGCTGGCTAGTGTATTACTCTTTTCTCTGTTGTGGTCAGGTTTCTCTCATCCTTTTTGATACCTCTTTCATATTTGCAACCCATCAGTGCAGAAATGTGCAACTTCAGAAGCTAGATGCAAATGAGTACTGAGATGCTTGTTAAAGCAGGAGCAAAAATACAATCCTAAATGCAAAAGTAGAGAGTGCACAATGAAGTTAAATAGATCGAGACAAAGAAGCACATATTATATAGTAAAGCCAGCTCTTTGCCTGTTTTAAAATAATTATTAGGATATCTGAACAGCAATTTTTTAGTAAAATAACTTGGAAATGTTAATCTTTCAATTTTAAAACATTTTCACTTGAGCTTATAGATAAAGTGATCATGTTTTAATGGGAGAAGTATTTCATATTTTCTTTGTCAAAATTTTATTTAAAATTTCAATCCAAACATTTGACTGATTTTTACTGTTTTCTGCATATCATTCAATATGTACAGTGTGTGCACAGATCCATATATAAACATTACTTTACATATTTAGGAAAAACCCAGAATGTATTTATATGACTTGTCACCTCTCCTGCCTCAACATTAGAAATTTAGATACTTAAGCTACTTAACATTAATTTTATTTGTTCTCTCATGAAGATTAATCATTCCTAACATTTGAAACTGAATAGCAATATTTCACTAAAAACTGTGCTTTCTAATCTGTCTGTTTCATTTAGCTTATCAGTTAGTTAAATGCTTTGCTTGATATTTGAGGAAACACAACATTTTGGTAATGAAGAAAGTACTGTGGCTCAGTTCATTCAGATATATTATTCTAGTGAGACTTATTTGGAAAAAAAAAAGCTTTTAGTTTTTGATCTGTATAGGTTTACATATGGAACCTAGTTTTGTGCTAATACTTGATGTACGGGCCAGCTCTTTTTGAGGCTTTTTCAACATTGCAGGTGCAATATTGGTGAGATACTTGAGTCTTACTCTGCTCCCCTTAAAATAAGTCATAAGATCAGCCCCAGTTGGAGGAGGGAAGTTCTCCTCCCTGTCCATGGGTGACTACCAGGACTAGCTGGCAGCAACTAGCTTTCAAACTTGGGGAACAAATTTGCAAGCCCTGACTTTATGGCCCTGAAGGCTTGATTTGAAGGGGCTGTGATAATATCTTGAGTGAAGGACTAATTAGCACCAAGTCCAAGCACTGATCAAACTAACACACAGTAGGTTCACACCTGTAATGTTACACCTTCTGGTGACATCAAAGTAGATTTCACAGCATATCAATGGTGCTGTTGAAGCTGTTTCTCCTCAGATTTGAAATACTTTGTCAGAGTCTTCAGACTATTTTATGTAGTAATTCTTGCAGCTGATGCCTATTGCATCAGAACTCTCTGACAATGACGAATTTCTGGTGCAGATTTATGTTGCTAAAAGGCCCTAAGTTGTTTCTCACAGAAGCAATGGATTTGTATTTTGTGCTTTCAAGAGTGATGACTGTCCTTAGCCAGCTCACTGTTGAGTTGAATAACCTGAGTGAGAAGTTTTGATCTGAAAAGTTTTGAACCAAGAACAAAGTTCACTTGTTAATTTAGAAAAGTATTGATACACCTTGTTTTTATATGTCATTGGATATGTTACCTGAAATGTCTAGAGCACATAAATGAATGGCTTGTTGCTCTGGAGTGAGAAAAACTGTTGACATTACAGTGATCATTAAAACGTGCCCCTTTGGAAATCAACTGGAGATATCTCGGCTGAATCCTCTTCTCTATGTGTGGGATTATTTGTGTTTTGTTTTTTTTTTCTTTTCTTCCCAGAGTATTTCTGGATTCTACAAACATTTTGAATATGCATGTGTGACAGATCTTTAGAAATCTGTATGTTACCCTTTTTATTAGTTTATAAGATATGAAGGAAACATAACTATTTTTGGTAAATCTCTTTGTCATGCATTCTGAGATAACTTCATCCTAATATTATATACCCTGATGGCAAATGAAGGTGTTCTTGAAAAGGTACAAAGCTAGACAGGAAGCTGCACTTGCAGAGCCAATGAAAATGAGGACATGAGGCCATTCACTCACCTCACCCATCCACCTCTGTGATTTGAGTTTTATCATCTGCCTGTTACTGTTTTCTGACCTGTTCTTTTGTATTCAAGAGTGTATGTTAGAAACCAGTGACTCTCCTTCAAAAAAGCCCTCTCACTATTTCTTAGATATTCTTAGCTTATTCTTAGCTATTTGGGACCTCAGAAATAATTATTACTAGGTGGAAAGGCTTTTCAGAATAGGTCAAGTTTAAGCTTAATTTGAACTTTGACTCGAGGACATCACACTTAAGGGACTGGGACCTATCTCTCAGTTTACAGCATGTTGTAACAACTTCTCCAAATGAAATAATGCAAAAAAAAATCCCAAAACCTCAAAGTAATAAGATATGCAAAACTGAGTTAGATCTAAAAAAAAACCTGTTTGCACATCACAGTTTCTGAATCCCAATAAGTTGAATAAGAAAATGAGACCTCTGTGCAGACAGCTTGTGGGCAGAGAACTGGCATCAAGATCTCTTGAGTTCTACTGCAGTGTGGTAATTGGCAAAGCTATAAAACTTTTGAATGTATGCAAGAAAGGTGTTCTGTGTAAGAATGATAAACAGCAGTGGATGCAGAAGGAAAATATCTTAAACATAGGACAACGATATATTTATTTTCCTTTACGTACCTCTCAAGCTTATGGCAGACAGCAGTTTAAAGGGTCAGTCAGGAGCATTTTCCAGAGCAGTATATTTTAGATATCTTTCTGCAGACACTGATGGACTTTTGCATTGAATTACCATTTTATTCATCATTTAGCTCATATGTCTTTAATTAATTCATTTAACACACTGTATCAATTTATTTAAAAAATAGTGAAATATCATTGTCTAGTACCTTTCAACTGTATTCACAAGACTTTAAGATTTTTCCCTTATTTTCCCTCCCTTTCCTCCCTTTATTTGTCTCAGATGGAAGTGCCTTGTGTCTTACACTATGTAGTACTATAAAATTATTTCATAACTGTATTTAAATGTTGAAGCCTAGCTGACAACAAGCACCACACAGCCACTCATCAGACACTCCCAGTCCTAATGGTGGGATGGCACAGGCACTGGTGAGATGGAAGGAGAAAAGATAACCAAGGACCTCGTGGATCAAGACCAGGGCAGGGAGGCCTCACTCACCATTGTGGGCAAACCAGGCTCAACTACTTGACAGGAGAGAAAACAAGATCAGTTTTGCTAGAAAATACCAAAAAGCAAAAACAGAGCAGGATGATGAGAAAAAAGAAAAGCAGCCAGTCCTTAAAGAGTTCCTTGCTTGCTTTCTTGGGCTCAGCTGCCTGCTCCCGATATCTCTGTTACAATCTTTATTGCGATTCTCTATTTTTTTTAGTAATATTCCTGTGTCTTTCTTAAAATCAGCTAACTAGAGCTATGTTTGTTCTCTGTTTGTTCTCAATTCCTTCCCCAATAATTTATAAAGTTCTGTTTGACTTTCTGATGACAATTGGTGCTGGAATTATGTTTTCCAGGAATTATCCATGACAATTTCAAGATCTTTTCAGAGAGAATAGCTGAGTCAGAAGCCATACTTGTGCTTTTCCCCTTTCTGTTACTGTATATTTTCTTTATTACATTTACTATTTTATTGCCAATACATTTAGTGTTTCAGGAAGTCTGTATTTCCTAGTTGTCTACAAATTTTGTGTTCTGAATAATCCTGTGTCATATAGCATCCCCTTTTCAGATAATTTTCACTATGGTAAACTGTTCACAGTGCCTGTAGCCTTTCCCATATTGTGATATCTGCTTCATACCTCAACAGGGGTGATTTTGGAGACTCCCATCACATGATGGCTTTGTTTCCTAGACACTGTCGGTTCACCTACCTGCTCATTGAATCTATTGCAGAACTCTAGCATATTTTTCAGGCATTTTTATCTATAAAGCTGTATTGATTTCTCTCCAATGCTGTTTCTTGATTCTTTTGCTTTCTGTATTTCATCACTGTGGTTTCTACTAGTTTCCTTGGTATGGATCACAAACATACCAGTCTGACTTTTTCACATAGTTTTCAGACATGATTTTGCAACCCTCTGTTGTTAAAACTTTGCTGTCTGCTGGGGCAGGATCTTATTCAGTAGTCATTATGTCAGAATGGCTGAAAGTACCAATTAATAACATTTCAGAAGTATATTCAGATATAATTATGTGTGAGATGTTTTTTTCAGTAGACTAATCCTCAATGATTTATTTCCTTTGGCTGTCTTAGCTGTCAGTTCTGTTCCATGAATTACTGTTACACCAAATGCCACAGTAGCCAACAACTGACACTTTGCACCTGCTCTTCAATCTGACACATGGATGTTTTGATATTAAAAAAAAAAACAGGCCCCCAAAAAAACAAATTCAAAGTAGAATGTTCCCCCTTTTTTTAATATCAGCAATATTTTGCATTGAAATATTTGGCTTATGAACAGACAGGAGATAACATAAAGGAAAGAGCATTCCCAGAAAGTTATTAATGCAACTTGTTAATGAGAGAAGCAGCAATATGAATGTTATGTAGATTTCTCTTTAAGTATTACCATAGCAAAGTTCAAAGGCTTTGCTGAGAATCCCAATCTTCCTTAAATAACTTTGCAGTTCTAGGTGTTTGATAATAACACCTACAGCATGTCAAATGCTTACTGTAAATGCACAACCAACTTTTCAGCTGTAGATACTGCAGATTTTAGTTGCAGCTAGGAAAGTTCTTGAATATATTTTCTCAAAACTATGAATAATGTTTTATTTTCATGGCATTTGTCTACATTTGTGTGTCTGTCACTTACCAGTAGCAAATATATGAAATGTATGGTTATATCTGCTTGAATCAATTTTAGCAGGAACAAAGACAGGTCCTGAAATTGTAAGGCATTATCCCTGATTTTAGGTAAACCTCCAAAATTTTGTTCCTCATGGTTGTCAGGAGAAGACTCTGCAGAATGCTCGTCAAATCTGTAATCTTCTCTGTATCATGACCCAGGCTTTTCTTAGAAAAGGATTATTAACTTTGCAACCTGATACAGTCAACAGTGGCAATTTATACTGCGGCCTCTCTCCATTGGACTAATTATCAGGGGATTTTGAGTCCTCTCCACGATATCTGACTACTAATTCTAGAGAATGCTTTTCTTTAAGTAATAAGATGATTTACAGAAAGCAAAAGGGCATGTATATATGATGGGGGAGGGCTTTTAAGTGGTTGTCATGTTCCTTGGAAGCAGCACCTGTTATGTATAATCACCATAGATCTGTACATAAAAAATAATGTTTTACAAAAATCCAGAACAATTTTAATTCTTATAAACATAGAATACAATTATTTATCTGTTAACTTTATTTCAATAGATGCTTGCTAAACATTCTGATTTCAACTCTATCTTGTAATGGCTTCACATTTTTATAGTGGTTTTTAAGAGACCTTGTTCTTACATCTGTCCCTATTTAGCATACCATACTCCTTTGTTTCTTTGTGCTCTTGCTCTCAAAAATCATCTGCTGTAGCATAGTTCACATGAACTCTGTTGCTATGTGAAAGCAAAATTCAAGATGTGTAGATCTATCTGCTACTGTTCATGGGACCACTGTGCTATGATGATGCTTCTGTTTCTGTACTGGCTTCTAAATGCTGTAAAGATACAGTTTAAATGTATAAAGTCCTAACAGTTTTTGAACTCTGAATCCCAGAAAACAATCTCCCTCTCCATGGGACACCAAAGCAGTTTCTGCTTCTCCATTGAAAAAGAAGAATAAAGTGTTAGTGCTTCCAAGGTCTCTGAGCTTACACTGCTTCCAGGGGACTTCGGGTATAAAAACTGTCAAAGCACTTCAGCAAAATGTATCTTTTCTCTCTTACTGGTGCAGGAATTATTTGAGGTGGCTCAAGTGCATCTGATGACAAATTGACACAGTTTTATCCTGAAATTGACAAAATTTTATCCAGTTCTTTGCTGAAGCTTTTAGCATTGTATCTGACAGCTAGTATCAAGCCTAGCTCAGCAGTCTTTACAAGATCAGTCAGGCCAAATCATCCATGGTAAGACTCTCTGCTGTTGGTGAATGGAGATTTTCTGCTCTGGCCAGACAGGTGGGTATGTGGCTGTCCTGTTGGACAAGCATATGCCTAGGATATTGCATCCTCTTCTGGTACAGAAGGCTAAATTATGTCAGATGTATGACCATAAATAAAAAAGCTTTCATTTTCTGACACAATACATATTTGCAACACCTACTGATGGACCTTTTGATATTAAGATATATTTTAAAAACTAACTTTGAGTTTTCAGGTTTTAAAATTTGGTCTTTCTCTAACTTCAGAAGACTTCAGCTTACTGTTTTGGTTTAGGCTGGGATAGGGACACAGCCAGGGCAGCTGCCCTAGGCAGGCCACCAGATATGGCACACCATACTGCCCCATGCCCAGTGCACAGGGGAAGAGCCACTGGGGAGGGGCCCTGTGGAACTGCGGGTTCAGTGGTTGGTCCGGAGTGACCGTGTCCAGTTCCAGGTGCTGAGCAAGTGTCACACACCGCTCTCTGTGTGTATCCTTTCATTTGTTGTTGTAATTGTTTCTTCTTAACTTGTGTTGCTCAATCAAGCTGCTCTTATTTCAAACCACGTTGTTTTTTCCCCCGTTTTCTCTGATTCTCCTCCCCATCCCACTAGAAAGCAGAAGAGCAAGTGAGTGACCACGTAGCTCTTTGTTTCCGACTGGGCAAAACCACAACAGTGTTTTGGTGCCTAATGTGGTGCTCAAAGGATTGAAATAAGGACAGTGTGTCCTAAGACAACCTTGTTGTGTACATTTCTTATATTAGTTAAATAGTTGCAGGTCACAATGGTAGTTTACATGCTCATATGATGGTGTTACATAAATTATCATATGGACTGTGTATTCCCTGTGATATTGTTTGTAATCTATAGGAAAAGGATGAGGATCATCATTCTGCTATACTAGGTGATGTTGACTTATGATCTGATTGTATTACTGGTCATGACATTAGGCTGGTACTTGTGTGCGGCATCATTGTCATTCACTTACTCTCAGAACTCTGTAATAATGACACCCAATTCTTGAGGAAGACAGACAAGCATACTTTCTCCTGCTCCTCCATCTTCTCTTTCTCCTTCAAGTTAATTACAACAGCTTCTGACAAATCTGAATATGCTTGGGATGTTGCAGCCATCATCATCTTATTGATTAGTCTCCTGAACATGGTTCATGTCTTCTTTAAGTTTGCAAGATTTGTTTTTAAGAGTGTCACCCAGAGATCTGCCTTAAACTTTGGTAGCTACAGCGGGAATGGCATGTGGAAAATTGTGGGCAGGTGTTTGAAGAACTTTTCACCTGCAATGATTAGGAACTTCACCCCAACAACAGGCACTGTGGCCACACAAACCACAGCTACTCAAATCTTAGCAACATGCACTGTGGCTACTGAAACCCAGGCAATCAACACTGCTGCTACCCCATCACCAGCAACACATACTGCAGCTGAATCAGAGGATCCACCTGTGCCAGTGTCAGTTGCTCCTATACAGAAAAAAAGAAAGACATAAAGAAATCAGCTTGCTTTGTAAGGGATGATGTTGATGATCCCTCATTGAGCTGTGAGATACAGGAAAAAATTTTAGTCACCAGCCTGGTGAGCATATTATTAGCTGGCTGCTCCGATGCTGGAATGGTGGGGCCAGACCTTGGAATTAGAGAAAGGGAAGCGAGGCAGCTGGAATCCTTGTCTAGGGAAGGAAACACTGACAAAGCAATTGAGAAAAGGACACAAGTCCTCAGCCTCTGAAGAGGACTTCTGTCAGGGGTGAAGGAAAAGTATCCCTTCAGAGAAGATATTATATGTTACCCAGGCAAATGGATCATCATGGAGAGAGGCATCCTGTGTCGGAGGGAACTGGCTATGTTGGAGGTAATTGATAGCAATCCAGATAATTAGCATTTACCCACAGATCCAGATGAAGTTTAATGCATACCATCCATGTGACGAAAATTCCTACAAAGTGCACCACCACTGCATGCCAACTCATTGGCAGTCAAAGAATCACAGGATCTCAGGCTGGAAGGGACCTCATATCTTGGAAGGAGGGCGAGGGATGAACAGTGGATGAAGGGGCTGGCCAACTCCAGCAATGTGAAGAAAGTCTCTCTTCCTCCCTATGGGCCTGTGTCTCAGCTGTGGGGAATCTTTCCCAGGAGTTCCAGCAATTCAGAGACGATATGTCCCATTCCCCACCTGTATAGGTCCCTACGTTGGGTTTTAGAAGTAGGCATCATTTTTGGTTGGGAGAGAGGGTAGACATCACGGGACACTTTGTGGTTTTACCAGCATGGATGTGGAGAGAACATGACAAAGTTGGATGGGCAACCTGTCTCAGAGTTTGCCAGTCTTAGAGCCACATGAGCCAACCAACCACAAAGGGGAATTCTCACTGGAAAAATGCCACTCCAGTTACCAATGGACAGCCCCATAGACAGAATATAAGAATATAAGTTGATCTCACTTCTGATCTTGAAGGGACTTCTCTCTCTTTTTTCATGAGAAGTGAGTGACAAATGCCACTACTAGGCCTCCAGCCAGGCAGAGGAGAGGGACAGCTGGGTTTATTGGACTATGTGGATTAAATGACCTGGCACATCAAATCCACAAGAGTACAAGGCTCTAGTGGACACTAGTGCGTAATCTATCTTGATGCTATCAAGCTATAAAGAGATAGAACTCATTTGTATTTCTGGAGTGACAGGAGAGCGTGCTGTGGATGGTGAAGGAAGTCTAATTGGGAATGAGTGACACAAACACCCCATTGTGATGGCCCCAGAACCTCCATACATCATGGGCACAGACTACTTCAAGAGAGGGTATTTCAAGGATACAAAAGGGTACCCAGGGGGCTTTTGGTGTGGATGCATTGGAGACAGAAGAAACTGAACAACTATCCAGCCTTCCTGGCCTCTCAGAGGACCCTTCTGCTGTGGGATGCCAATCATGACCACAACAGTGCACTGGCAGCAATATTGCACCAACTGAGATTCTGTGATTCTCATTCATAAGCTGGTTAGCCAATTGGAGAGCCAAGGAGTGATCAGCAAAACTTACTCACCCTTTAACAGCCCCATATGGCCAGTGCAAAAGTCTGCTGGAGAGTGGAGACTGACAGCAGACTATTGTGGCCTGAATGAAGTCACACCACCACTGAGCGCTGCTGTGCTGGACATGCTGGAACTCCAGTATGAGCTGGAGTCCAAGGCAGACAAATGGTATGCCACCATCGATACTGCCTAGAGATTTTTCTCAGTTCCTTTGTCAAAAGAGTGCAGGCCCCAGTTTGCTTTCACTTGGAGAGAGGTTCAGTACACCTGGAATCGAATGTCCCAGGGGTGGAAACACAGCCCCACCATCTGCCATGGACTGATCCAGGCCCCACTGGATCACCAACTTGCTAGAGCAAAAAGTTTGGAGATATCACCAGCAAAGGAGATGATGTGCTGGAGATGCCCCACCATATGGTAAACATTGCCAGAAAGTAAGAAGTGATATGCTTTTTTTCACTGATGGGTCTTGTTGCATTGTGGGAAAAGTGGCAACGCCAGGGCAAACCCATCTAGGCTGCCCCAGTATAGAGAGACGTCACTACCCAGCTGAAAAAGCTGCTTGTGAAAATGTGCCATGTAGATACCCATATACCCAATAACCAGGTCAAGAAAGAAAATCAGCAAGTGGACAAGGCTGCCAAGATTGAAGTGGCTCAGGTGGACTTGGACTGGCAGCACAAGGGGAAGTTGTTCTATGCCATGTCAATAGTATTGCAATAAGAAGCACTCAGATCACTGGTGGATGGACTTGAATGAGCAAGATACAGAATGATGGAATATGAACTGGCATTCAGTGACTTCCTCAAGATCAAGACCTTCAACCTGCAGATCGTGAGTATGAAACACACCAAATACATCAGCCACAAATTCCTTATACAGCACATGACAACCTGACACCACATACACCCCCATCTCTCCTGCTGTGAAAGAATTATGATAGATGAAGACCTGAAGTTATGGACTAAATGAACTGAAAGGATTCATTAGAGGGATAGCTCATAGACTGAGGGAATTATATACTTGTGTGTGTGTTTGTATTTTCAGAGGGAGGAAGAGTGATGTTACATAATTATATAGATCCAGGAGTGACATAGATAGTATAGAATATGGGGTACAGAATGTCCTGGGTTTCGCTGGATAGGGTTAACTTTTCCAAGAAGGTAGGAAGGGGCACAGCCAGGGTAGCTGGCCATTGGGTATTGCATACCATACTGCCCCATGCCCAGTGCATAGGGGGAGAGCCATTGGGAGGGTCCCTGCAGAACCATGGGTTCAGTGGTCAGTCCGGAGCAATCGTGTCAGGTTCCAGGTGCTGAGCAATGGCGTCACACACTGCTCTCTATTTGTCCTTTCATTTGTTGTTGGAACTGCTTCTTCTTAACTTGTGTTGCTCTATCAATTATTTCAACACACATTATTTTTACCCCATTTCCTCACTCATTTGAATCTTGTCTTTGAGGTGTATGGGGCAATGCTTCCCAGCAGTGGAGAAGCTTTCTCTTCTATCAGCCTGTATACTTGCAATTGCAGTTCAGTAGAAGAGTCCTCAGATCTTTTAGCCTATTGAGATGCAAGACTTTCCCTTGAAGTATGCAAATGACTAGTTATATACAGGAAATTCATTTGGGCTTCTCACAATGTTTTATTAGCATACTAGTTGCAAAATTTGTGCTTTCAGCTCTACAGTTCATACAGTCATTCCCAGTGAAACACGTTTAGTAAACTAGACTGAAGGCATTTTTCTAGGTGAAAGTAATAACAACTCCTTACCTTGTAGCAAATAAATTTCTAATAGCATATAGTGACACAATGTGTTAGTACATCCACTTTTCATCTGAGATTAGTTTCTACCTCAGACCATTGAACAAATGGAATTTATGGAGTGTTCCCATTATCTCCAGTCAGTTGCAAGATATGAGTGTTTCATAGTGTTTCAAGGGTGTTTCAAGAGATGATTCACAGCAGGTGCTTAGTGCAGCTTTAGTTCTTCAAATAATAACCTGACTTCTTACCAGAACTGAGGATGCAAAGGTGGAAGAAGATGCCCTTTCAATATCCATTTATGTCACAAACCCAACAGAGAATAGTAAATGTTTGCCAAAGAAAAATCTTGAGATTAACATCAGAAATTGCCGTTCATGTGACCTGGCAAACTTCTTATATAAATGTAGACAGCACCCTGTACTGCAACTTTTACAGAAGGCTGTACTCGGCTTTGGTAAGGCTACACCTCTAATGCTGTGTCCAGTTTTGGGCCACTCTCTACAACGACATGGAGGTGCTGGAGACAATCCAGAGGCAGACTACCAAGCTAGTAGATGATTTGCAGCACGTCTCATACGAGGAACAGGTGAGAGATCTGGGACTGTTTAGCCTGGAGAAAAGAAGGCTCAGGGGAGACCTTATCACTCTCTACAACTACCTGAAAGGAAGTTGTAGTGAGAAGGGGGTTGGTCTGTTATACCTAGTAACATGCAACAGAACAAGAGGAAATGGCCTCAAGTTGCACCAGAGGAGGTTCAGGCTGGATATGTGGAGGAATTTCTTGACTGAAATAATTGTCAGGTGTTGGAACGGCCTGCCCAGGGAGGTGGTGGAGTGACTGTCTCTGGAGGTGTTTCAGAGGTGGGTGGATATTGCACTTAGGGAAATAGTCTAGTGGTTGATAGGGCTGGGGAAAAGTCTAGTCAAATCATAGACTCGACCATCATATTTAATTTATCATGAAAGTGCATGAGTTTTTATTATGTGATCTCTAACAGTAACAGACAAACTCAGACAGTTTAAAAACAGTTGAGACCCAAAGCCAAAGTTTCAGTACAATCACAATACATTTATCTATTATTAATAATTATCTCTTAATTTGAACTTATTTGTTTAAGAAAATACTGGTAATAAACTGACCTCACTGATGAACAGTCTGCTGATAAATGAACAGAACAGGTACACTTTACTGTTTGAGACCATGCTTATATTAACAACAGATGAACTGAAAGGTGGTAAAACCATCAGAAGCTATAAGGAAATAAAACCGTGAAGTGTTTCAGAAAACAGTAAATTTCAAAGCCATGGAGCATTTGAAAAAAATTATGAATTACAGCCAAGATCTCATTTTGGAGACCTGTAGACTTTTGCAGACCTGTAAACCAGTAAGTGCTGGTTTGCTTTTTTGGTTCTTGAATACTTTTAGATTCTTGAATACTTTTTAGATTACTTTCTTGATGGAGGAAGAGTGGAGAGACAGATCCAAAGGCCTGTGTAAAGCTAGAGACGCTGCTACTGCCTTTCTCTGGGAATTAACAGAGAATAAAAATAGACAAAGATTAATCTAATAACAATATGCTTAGGATTTATGTAACTTAAACATATCATTGAAGTAGTTTTGGGTTTTTTTTAAAGTACCAAAAGGTACGATTTTTTCTAAACAAATAGTACACAGGTAAAGTTAGGAACATTGTATTTAGAACATACAGTCAGTATTCAGCATGGGATATACACTTTCCGGGTAAATCAGAGAACTTATTTTCCTTAAATTTGTGAAGGACTTACAGCTTTAGGGAATCTATATCATCAGTATTTAGAGCTGTAGCCTTCAACTATACCAGAAGTTCTATTAAAATCCAATGATGTGGAAAAGTACTGTGATATCTATCCTTCAAAAGATGCTAAATCTTTTTTCAAAAGGTAAATCATATGTTGTGTGTTCTGATAAAGTGCAATTAGGCAAAAATAACAGTAAATTCATATAACTTAATTGTACCAGTATAGTGACTGAGGTTCTACAAAAATACGACACCTAAATATGTAACCATTCACGTGAATGCATATTCACTAAACTAAAGGAGATTTATTTGCCTAAATAACATTACTCATGTTCACATATTTCTAATTAGGAAACCAAGATTCTTTTAATGCTGAAAGATTTAATGTCTGACCACTTTTTAAGTAGAAAGATCTTTCAGTCATCTGCAAGACATTCACACAGTCACAGCAAATCTTTCCCTCAGTGATGAAAGTTAACATTCCCAAAAGTACTTTTATCATCTTAAGATAGTTACTCCCTAAAATTTCATAAAGCAGGAGATATTTCACACTGTCTCAGCATCTCTGGTTGTGCCCACTAAGTATACAGAGTTTGAATATTGTCATCTTTTTGCTAGCCAGAACTTAAATAGCTGTGACATGAAGTCAGGCAAGCATTACCTTTACAACAAATTATTCAAGATACTGAGTTCTGTTATAAAGTATACTGAAACGTTTTCTAGATTATATGAGTCATGTTCAGGGATTATATAAAGTCAGGTAAACATAGTCTTATTCATCCAAAATGCTTTGGCTTTGGAAGAAAACCCCAAACATTTTTTTTAGACATATCTAACTCTGTGTTCTTTCTTATAATCTCAGTACTTTCACTAGCTTTTCTTAGGCTTTCGGCTTGTGTGATGACCACTTATTCAAGTATTACCCTGTGTTAACAGTGATTCACTTATGGTTTTTTCCTGTTACTGAAATTGTTGAAAAGTTGAAAATCAAAGAAACCACTAGTGGTTCAAAGTTTTTGAAAATATG
Organism: Urocolius indicus; assembly: GCA_013401255.1. Lineage (NCBI taxonomy): Eukaryota > Metazoa > Chordata > Aves > Coliiformes > Coliidae > Urocolius > Urocolius indicus. The sequence continues at coordinate 62,472 of WBNH01009717.1, forward strand.
TTTTTGCTGTAGTGTATGCAGTGGCTTGTAACTGCTGTTGCATAAAATGAGCTAGCTTATTCACGTTTCTCTGAAAGTCAGCATTGGTAAACAACATATAAAACATTACTTTAGATTTTCATGTCCCATGGATTGACTTGAAAACATTTTGAAAAACTGACAGAGTTAATTATAAAGAACTTAATTTGTCTCTCCTTCACATTCAATGGATATTTTTTCTGATTCTGTGTTAATGAAGTCTGCTGTGCTAACGTGAAATTCTGACAGAAAGACCAGCAAATGTCTTTCAAAATTGTCATCAGATCTGTCCAAACAGTATGACAGATGTCAAGTTTCAATAAAAAAAATAAATGGTTCTGTCGGGTAGAGACAGCTACTGAGCTGATGAGATTCATCTATTTTATATGCCACATACAGGCAGCCTCAGGAAGTAAGTTGCTGTTGTGGATATTTTAAATAGCCAGAAATTCCAGCTAACTGCTCTTCGTGTTTTAATCTAAGAGTATCGACCTGGCATTTTTAAGGATCTATATCTACTTCAATTTTTAAGGAAGGCAGAGTAGAATTTCGAACTGCATGTCTAAATTTTATATAGCTAAGAGTTCTCTTGAAAGATCCAAGAAGCTCTTTCTGGTTTGAGCATTCCCATACCCTTTTAAAAATCTTTGCAGGTTTAGGTTTGCCCATTGTCTTCTTTTTCAAGATTCACTTTTTTTCCCCACTTGGCATAAACTCTGACTTGTCTCAGTTACTTCTACATGTCTGACAACTGAACTGACACCTCCAAACAAATTTCACACATTGTAGGTAGAGCTTGCTGACCTTCTATGACCTGTAGTTTCAGAAACAGATTTTGGTGGTGCTCTGTCTGCACAGAGTAGGACTGAGAAATTAAAAAGTCGTATTTCTTTCAATATTTATAACTTTTCTGCCTAGCAGCAGATCTTTGCAGATCCAATTTTTAGGTAGATTGTGTATGTTACAAACTGAAGGGTTGTCTTTTAGAGCTAAATCTTTCTCCAGTAAGATTGCTTGCAAGATGTTTATATTGAACTAATATGAGCTGCAATAACACTGTATGTTGCTTCATATGATTCCTGGAATTGTACAATGGTTTGCATTGGAAACAGCCTTCAAAGATCTAATCCATCTTCTCTGCTATGGACAGGGACTTCTTTCACTAGACTAGGTGAAAGATATAAAGAATAACTCCCTTTCTCACACCATCAGCTAAAGTTAATGTCTTGTAAGCTCTGGTTATTCCAAATAAAAACTGTAATGATATGATAAAAATATACTGTCTTATGAAACCTCATTGATTATAAACATAATTTAAATCCATGCAAATTCCGTTCTACCTAGAAAATTGAAATCCACAGCAATATTTTCCAGCCACTACTGTACTGAGAATGCCTCTCTGTACAGAATCATACTCCGGACAGTGTTTGTCCAAGTGTGGAGCTAAATATCTTCAGAGACCACTGTTGCACCGATTTCCCTCTGCAGCATTTATGATATTCTCTGAAAATTTTCCTTCTTATTGCTAAGTTTGATCATATTATGAATAGTCTGAAAAAAATCTCTGCACTTTGAGCTTTCTCCAGCATGTTGGCATATCTACATATGCTCTGACTCACTGAAATTGTGATGCTGACAGATTATCACTTGCTGTAGCTTTTCAAGTACCAGTCATATCAATATACTTCTTCATGGTGAAAACTGATTGACTTTCATGGTTAAAAAAAAAGTTATGCACATCAGTAATGATGAACCATTTTAGATTACACTTTACTTTTCATGTTTGTTTGCTGTTTGGGTTTGGGTATATTTCACTTGGAAAGCCTGGAATCAACACTAATAACAAATGGCTGCCACATTAGGTAAATACAGAAAGAAGTGTAGTATTTTTATGTTCAGAAAATAAATAGCATTATACTTCTCAAGCTACATGTGCAAAAGTACTCTGAAAACAATACAGGAATGTGAGAAGTGCAAGAAGAACCCACCAGCGCTGTCTTCACGTGGAAAGAAATCACTCATAAATAATATCGAAACAGTTCAGTAATTTTACTAATGCTCTTCCAAAATCTGAGTGTATGCCAAAAATGCATTGAAGCTTTCAATGCAGAAGACAGATGCAGAGTTTAACTGAACATTCAAGCTCACTGAAAGTCACTGTGGATTCGATATGTCCAGTTTTATAGAATCTTTCTGAAACAGAGGAGAGATTTGGAGGTAACCAGGTCAACCTTTTGAGTTGTTCAGATAACTTTCATTGCTTATTTTGTTCCTCTCTGGCTGTGGGAAAAGTTGGAGATGGTTATTGTGGTACTCTAGGACTTATTCTGGGAGATTAGGTGTTTTTTAATCAAGAAAAGAGGCTTTTTAAAAAGGAGAGAAACAAAGATGGATTGCATAGGTGACTTGCTGGCTAGTGATTCGAAGATTTACGGGAAATATACTTTTCTGTATGTTTGTGGTTGTTTCTTCCTGCTGAAACCGGGGGTTAACATCTGTGAAGTTTAAAAGCTTACCTGTTTTTCTGTGTATTTCTCAGGAACAACAGAAAGGAAGTAAAAATATTTTGATTTACCTTTGTGACCGCTAGTGATGCCTCTCCAGTGGTAGATCTGAACCTTTTGGATGATCATCCCAGTTTACTATGGCTGGCCCCATCCTGGAGGGATCTCAGAGAACACTTTATTAATGAAACTGAACAGGCAAGCACATGGCAGAAGCACACATGTTGTGCTTCAACTAGACATTGAATCTCTGGGAGCAGACTAGGACAATTCCAAAGTTAAACTCTCCTATAAGCATATATTGTGCATTCTCAGCACCAGCTATTTCACTCTGCTGATCTTCTCCTGTGGGTAACCATTGCCTAAATTTATTAATAGGTGCACAAATTTCAAGACTCATACTAAAGCAAGCTACTTAGAAATTGAGACATTATCTTAAATATCCATAAAATTCTTTCTTAAACAAACACCATAAGACTAAAACTTATACTAAAACAAATAACAAGATACAGATTTGTTTTCAGCTTTTGGTCTGTGAATGAGAGGATTATAGGACTGGCTGACGAGAGGTTTGATAAATCACCTTCCAGTACCCAGCAGGGCAGTATAGATGCTTATGCTTGCATTGTCTGTATTACACTTCTGACAACTGGGGTTAGAGATCACTCTTGAAAGTTGTCATGCTCTTTTTTTTTTCCATGAAAAAGAAACTTATTCAAGCTCTGTCTCCCTTTTTCCACTCTTGTAATAGATGGTGTCAGTCTATTTTTAGCATTATCCACTTAACTCTGTCCCTTGAGAGTTTTGGTTGAAAAGAGAATGACAACATGAAGATAGCTACTGATGATAAAAAGAAAACAGATCATTTTGCCACTCCATCACAGATTTTCAAATCTTTAATACTTGGAAGACTTTAAGGATACCCTTTGGAACACTTGCCATCACATTGCATTTCTTAAGGGAGGGGAATGGAATATTCCTGTTAAAAGAGCTGTCAGTTTGATAGAAAGGAAATGGGCATTGTATATGTAATGAATGTACAAAATATTTTGGCACAAAGTTATAGCACTTTCAGAATATTCTATATTTTATGCAATCATAACCCTCTAAGGAATGCAACTTAGAATTGTTTTGAGATAGACATATCTGCAGTTTGAGGTAATCTCATTTTGGTTTTTTGATTTATTTTCTCCCTGTGGTCATTGATTTTGTTATTGAAACACGATCATTGAAACAAGTGTTTCTGCAAATATACTAGTTTCTCAGATTTACCTTTCATTGGTGGCTGACTTTGGAATTTAAAATGAGGCAAAATTGATTTTAAACTTCTTGTTTTGAGCATATTTCTCTTCATCTTTTTTTTTTCCTTCTTCCACATAGACCTACCGTGCCAAGTAATGTATATGCTGCTTCTGCATTTTTCCTACTGTTACCAACACCTAGACTTAGACAGACAAGAAGAAAGTGACCCCATAGATGTAGAACCTTGCTTCTCTGTGACCTCTTTTATCCTGACCAGTTTTGATAAAATCAGTCACTTGCGTCAAAAGTCTTGGATGTAGGGAATGGAAAACATGACTACATAAGTCTGAGAAGCCAAGATAAAAATAGGAAGAACAGTTGCCTGATTTGCTTTGCTTTTCAGTCTCTGTCAGGCCTGGAAATTTGGAAATTTTATAATGGATATTTTATAATGGATTATTTAAGAGTTTTTGAAATTCATGCAGCAATAAGTCACATACCAGTTTCAGGTCTGAGTTTCCCACAGGAAGGCAGAACATGTTAGATCTGAAATGGTGACCAGGTTTAGACAAAACTTATTTTGGCTCTACATTCATACTGGAGGCCATTGTACAATTAATGGTTATTGATTTCATCTCTTTTGTACCTGAATTTTACCAAGATTATTATACGGAACCCTGTACCTGATGCTCACTTTAGAAACTGGCTCCAGAGTCAAAAAGTTTGGAGGATTTTACAAGAAATAGATAAAGAGAAGGGAAAGTCACTATAATGACAAATTCTAGGACTGAGAGTTTCTATGAGATGGAGTTAGATTGAAAGGGTAACCACACAGTCAAGTGAAATTGTTTACTCAAACAAATATATACCTAGTTAAATATATACCTTGAGGACATATAAAAATAAATTTGAAAATTAAGACACCGTTTCGAGGCCTGTGGAAAAGGGGAATCAATAATGCTCATGTTTGGGTGAATGGTTAAAATCCATGCAATATCCTAGCAACTGAGAAACTAAACTCTCTTTAAAATAAAGTCAGGTACTCAGCCAAGATATCTGTCAGCCTCCTGAAACAGAGATACTGGAGTTTACAGGATGGAAAACAATGAATCACTTTTTTTCTTTCTTCTTTGAATTTCTCCTACCACCTTGGGCCTGAATGTCTTGTTCAGGTGGCAGTAAGGCTTCAGGAATGCTTTTTTCTTCTTTCAGTATGTCTTCCAACAATTATCCTATTTGCAAGTATTCTTGAGTGCATTTTACCAAAATGTGAGCAAGCCAGGCAGAATTCAGTGGTTACAGTGCATTCACTCATGTTTGACTGCAGTAAAAACCTACAAGTGTGAGAATATAAGGTTAACAAGAGTCTAGAGTACTCGATCCCATAGTTTCCTAAAAATAATAAACTTTGATTCAAATCTTCATGGGCTGTGGAGAGAATTGAAGGTGGATTGTTCATTTAGAGAGGTGAAGTGGTTTTACCACCATAGTTCTTTTTGGATATTTTTTCCACTTGGCTGCATTTGACAAAATCTGCACAAAGTTTTTGAATAGCTAGCTGGTTTTATGGGTTTTTTTGTCTTATTTTGTTTTAATGGCTAAACTGTTTGGCTTATTGTAAGATCAAGTATTTCAGTCCTCCCATTACCTAGGTTAATGGACTACCCTCCTTGAAAGTAGATACATAGTTTTGATTTGGAAATAAAACTGTCTTAATGAGAATGTTCTCTACTCAAGGGTTGAGCTTCTTCCTGTTTTCAGATATTTTGAACCAGGTGTGACCATTAAAGAAAGTTTGCATTGAACGCCACAGTCAGATACTGAACAGTTGTGTAGATGCACCTATAATCAAAGACCTATACAATTTCATTACTTCATATTTCCATCCAAAAATATCCAAAGTCCAGAAATGCAAATGGAAAGGAAGTAGTTAGAACAGGAAAAAAGTGAGACAATGGGAAAACAGTAGAAGAAAAAGCTAGATAAAATAAACAGTGTGATGTAAGAGGAATTCTATGGAGAAGTATTAAAAAGTGACATAAAAAAGAAAAGCTGCAGAAAGAGTTCCCAAGCTTTTTTTTAAAAAAATTGAAAAGTTTTGTCAACATATAAGTGAAAAGAGAATGAATCAAATGACAAACCGATGATGCTTTCTCTCCAACATCTCACTTCAATTCAGTATAGAGGTAAGTTATTCAAGTGGATATGGCTCAAACAAAAGAGCTGTGTAGAGCTATATATAAATACTCATGAAAAGATGAGAAAGACAAGACGGAAAAGAAATTTTATAAATAATTTCCAAATGGTGTTGTGGTTTAAGCGCATCTGGGAACAAAGGACCACAAGTACCAAGTACTTCCGTAAGTACCAAGTCCTTTTGAAACACCCAAGAACAGAGAGGGCTCAATTGCCACTTATGGTCCCAGGCAGAACAGATACTACTCAGCTTGGGGAAGAAAAGGAAACTTAATTTAATCTGCCATCAACAGAAACACAACAAACAGAAATATCCAACCAAATCCAATACAGAGTAGGGCTAATGATGGAAAGTGCAACCAGCTTCTTTAAGATTCTCTTCCCCCCACCTTTTCCCACTTCCTGGGATCAGGCACCTGATCACGGTGGTTTTACCTCCTCTCTCCCTGAGCAGGGCAGGGAATGGGGGTTTCAGTTGGTCCTTTCCCTCTAGTTCCTGCCACTTGTCTCTCCTCAAGGCAAATGGACTTCTTACCAGTCCTCTGCACCAGTGCAGGGTTCCTCATACGCTGGGCAGCCCTGCAGGGGCTGCTCTGACATGTGTTCGTCCCGAGGGCTGCAGCTCCTCTCCACTTCCTTTAGGTCAGTGTCCAATGCACTTGTCCCCTCTGGCATGGGATCTCTAAAACTCACCCTCTCTGGCATGGTGTCCTCTCAGAGCTGCTGGCAGTCGTTAGTCCTTCCATTGCCCTCCATGGGTCACAGGGGCAGAGCTACACTTTTGCCCCAGAGGAGTCTCTGCTCCAGTGCTGCTCCTCCTTTCCTTCTCTGACAGTAGGATCCATGTGGTCACCTCAACCTTGCTCTACCTTTCCAACTCCTTCAACACACTACAGATTTTCATTCTTAGTGATGGCAGAGGTGCCAAGTGGGCCCAGCTGGGCCAGAAGTGGGTCCAACCTGAGAGCTGGGGGACATTTCGGAAACTGTTTACAGGACCAGCATTGCAGCCCCTTCCCCCTGTTACCAAGCACAAGCATCTCCACACAGACCCATCACAGATGGCTTTTTGTTGTTTTGTTTATTTTTTATTTTTAAGAATACATGGTTCCAGATAAATTATTTGTTTTTAGAAAAGACCATAAAAAATATATCTTCCCAGGATTCATCATAACCAACTGAATCAACTGCTTACTTTTACATCTGTTATCTTCTCCTCTATAGTTTGAATTAAAGTCTCAATGTAGACTTTGATAAAACAGCAAGGGAACAAAATCTACTAGTTTTCTTGCTAATTCCATGAATGTTCCCAGAGTCATTGCCTTCAGAGCAGCAGCTGGGTGTTCATTGTGCTGAATCAAGTATAATGAGGATAGAAACTGTATGTATTACTGTAGCAATTGCTGTGGGAACATCATTGAGACGTTCTAAGCTCAGTAATCTCTTGCAGAAGAAATGAATCTGTCAGTTCTGCTTGCATACTTACAAAAAGAGGCTTTAATTGTTGCTTAATTAAATTAATATTTTTCTTACATTCTTACATTACTTATATGCACAGGATTTCACGTTGTCTAAACTCTCTCTCGGTGGAATGGCTTAATTCAACTTGACATTTGCTTTCCTGACTTCCTTTGTAGTCTGTTACTATTCCTTTGGCTACTGTTCACCTTATCTGATGAATTATTTTCAAGGAACAATACCTCATGAGGTGCTGCATTGTATGTTACACTATTAAATGATTGTAATTTTCTGGAAGCTTCTGCAATATGCAGTGTTAATACCCTAAAGTAATGCTTCTGGTAAAATTGTTGATCAAATGGAAACAAAGTCTGTTGTGCCTGTAGCACAGTTGTTAATTACATAATTTCAGACAGCACAGGTAACTCTGCCATCAGAAAAACTCTTTCTTTCAAATCAACTTTTGTGAACTCTTTTAAATTTAATTTCTGGATAAATTTTAATGGTATGCAGATGCTGAAAGAAACAGAAGACAGATTATTATTTTTATTTTTTTAAATTCTAGTGCATGTAGCATGTTTTTGCAGAGACTTGCCTGATGTAGGATTCATTTTATTTTCAAGGAGCTTGTAAAATGGGTCAAACCAATTTGCTAGTGGGGACATTCTTTATGAAGCTAAACTAAGATAATTCATTATGTGCCTTAAACAAAGGATCAATATTCCAAATTCAGTGAAATGGCAACAAATCTTCACTTTGCCACAGAAAATCATTGCGTTCCATACTGGAAGTATGGGATATCTGCTGCTTGTTTGAAAAAACATCTGAACGGAGACATTTTGCCACTGTCCTAATTTGAAAAGTTGGTGTTCTATGCTTGTATTTTTAATTTTAGAAAATGAGCAATAGCAAAGCACTAAAATAGAAAGAACAGAGTCACTACAAGAAACTAATTAATTTAGCTTCAGGAAGAAAGCATTTCAACAGAAGGAGGAGCTTTAAGTAAATGTTTTGGTTTTTTTAATTCATACTTTGGTTGTGCTCATATGACTCAGTTGAAAGGATGTGTTTAAAGTATTTTGGAAGGACAGGGCAGTGGGAAGAAATACATTTTGAAAGGATGTATTGCTGGTCTGACAGAGCAAGACAGGGAGAAGAGGAAGTTTGGACAATAACTCCTCTCTGCAGGGGTCATTTCTTTCCTTTTGATCAAGTCTTTTGCAGTTGGCTCAAGGGAAGGAAAAGCTCAAAATGTCTTCACTGGTGGGATTCAATAGCAGGTGGCAGGAACATTGTGACATTTGTATCTTAATATTGTAAGAAACATCCTGTGTTCCTCTTCATATGTGGGAAGCAACTGTAGTTCTATCAGTGTGTTTTTTACAGGCTAAAGAGAAAAATTGCAGTTCCTTAGAGGGAACGAAGCATGGTGTGGTGTGCTCTGTTACATTTCTCTGCTATGTTTCCCTCTACTTCTCCCACAAAGGACTCCTGTAACTGCCCTGCTTTGCCAGCATAACAAGAGGTTCTCTTTACTTAAGGATGCTGTGGGTAAGAATTAGAACAAGAACTCTTTACACTTTTATAATACTCTTCAAGAAGTATAATTTGGAAAAATAGAAATCCAGGAAACATGTTAGAACTCTCTAAAGTTTTCTTGTATTGATGAACTGAAAGGATATACAAAGCTTAGTAATAGTTCTGAAAATTAACTTTCCATGCTTTCTTGTTGAGATTTTATTTCAATTCTGCTGCAAGAGGTTCATCCATTGGATTAGATTGCAGAGTCAAAACTTCTCAGAGTTATGTTACCTGCACACATACAAAAGAAACAGAAAAAAAAAAATCTCTTTTTTTAACAAAAAAGAATTTGAAAAAATCTATAAAATGTCTCTTTGCAAGTAAGGAAAAGGGAATTTCTGTAGTTTTGGACACAAAGTCACTACATGAAAGGTCTTTGTTTTTCCTAGCCATAGTGCGGCAACCACTGGTTTGATGAACTCTTAGCTATCCAAATTGGAAAAACTATAACCTATAATAATGCCTATTTGAGATAATAAAAAGCCTTAAAAACTTTGTAAATGTGTATAACAGTCTGTAAAGGGATAGGGACGCCCTCTGAAAAAAGGTTGATAAGCTTGAGGCTTGATGCTTTCAAGTTCATCACATATGTCTGTGGTGGTACATGAATATGTGACTAAAGATGTCTCAAACAACTTGAAGTTCAAGACACCTTTCTCAGATATTTTGGTATCAAATTTGTCCAGGATGATCTGCTATACAAATCCAGTTGTTACAAAAACACAATATCTAATACACATTTTGAAGAATTATTTCTGAAATAGCAAATGTCTGATTTTTGCTGGTATGTTTGTGCACAAGTGAATGGGTGTAAACATGCCAGCACTTTTTTACAAGAAACATTATGAATCCTTTTTGTGTGTGTGTGTAAGAATATCTGTATATATGTATTCTTAAAAAATTACACAATTTTCTATAGTACTGTATAGTTATACACAACACATGCTCTCATCTTCTTCAAAAAGTGGTTCAGAGAGGAAAATAATACCTGAAATCAAAATCTGATAGCTCACAAAGCACTGAAGCTGTGTGCCAGACAAGACATAATGAAGTCTCCTGTTCACCACAGTGGTATCACAGAATGGCTGAGACTGAAAAGAACCACTGGAGATCATCTGGTATAACTTCTTTGCTCAATAAGGGCCACCTAGAGTCAGTTGCTGAGGATGATCTCCAAATGGCTTTTTAATATCTCTAAAGAAGACAACTCTATAACTTCTCTGGACAGCCTGTTCTAGTGCTCAGTCACCTTCCCTGTTAAAAAATGTTTCCTGATGTTCAGAGCAAAGCTCCTGGGATCCAGTTGGTGCCTATTGCTTATTGCCACTGGGCCCTACCTGGCTTCGTAGTATTTTATATACATTAATAAGATCCCTCCAAGATTTCTCTTATTCAGGTTATACAGTTGCAGGTCTCTCAGCTGTTCTTCATAAGAGAGATGTTATTGTCCCTTCATCACCTTAGTGGCCCTTCCACTGATACTCTCCAGTATGTCCATGTCTCTCAAATACTAGGGAGACCAGAACCAGACACAAGATATCAGGTGTGACCTTAGCAGTACTGAGTAGAGAGAAAATACCACTTCCCTCAATCTGCTTGCAGTACTTCTGCTAATGCAGCCCAACATACCATAATTTTTTTGTGAGTACAATGGTACATTGCTGGCTCATATTCTTCTTGATGTTCATCAGGACCCCAGAACATTTTCTGCAAAGTGACTTTCCACCTGGTTGATTCCCAACCTGTTCTGGTGCCTGGAACTATTTTCCCCTTCTTGGCACTTGTTTAGTTGCATAATGCTCCTGTCTGTGCATTTCTCAAGCACAACTCTCTGGTGTACAAGCACTCCTCCCTGTTTTATATTGCCCATAAATTTGCTGAGGGTACACTTAATTGCATTGTCTTAGTTACTTCTCACTGAACCATCTCCAGTATGCCTTTGCCTGCCTTGTACTGTACTGAGGAGTCCAGAACTGGGCAAAATACTCCAGGTGTGTCCTCACCAGTGCTGGTTGTCACCAGTCCAGTGCTGGTCCAGTNTGAAGAATTATTTCTGAAATAGCAAATGTCTGATTTTTGCTGGTATGTTTGTGCACAAGTGAAGGGGTGTAAACATGCCAGCACTTTTTTACAAGAAACATTATGAATCCTTTTTGTGTGTGTGTGTAAGAATATCTGTATATATGTATTCTTAAAAAATTACACAATTTTCTATAGTACTGTATAGTTATACACAACACATGCTCTCATCTTCTTCAAAAAGTGGTTCAGAGAGGAAAATAATACCTGAAATCAAAATCTGATAGCTCACAAAGCACTGAAGCTGTGTGCCAGACAAGACATAATGAAGTCTCCTGTTCACCACAGTGGTATCACAGAATGGCTGAGACTGAAAAGAACCACTGGAGATCATCTGGTATAACTTCTTTGCTCAATAAGGGCCACCTAGAGTCAGTTGCTGAGGATGATCTCCAAATGGCTTTTTAATATCTCTAAAGAAGACAACTCTATAACTTCTCTGGACAGCCTGTTCTAGTGCTCAGTCACCTTCCCTGTTAAAAAATGTTTCCTGATGTTCAGAGCAAAGCTCCTGGGATCCAGTTGGTGCCTATTGCTTATTGCCACTGGGCCCTACCTGGCTTCGTAGTATTTTATATACATTAATAAGATCCCTCCAAGATTTCTCTTATTCAGGTTATACAGTTGCAGGTCTCTCAGCTGTTCTTCATAAGAGAGATGTTATTGTCCCTTCATCACCTTAGTGGCCCTTCCACTGATACTCTCCAGTATGTCCATGTCTCTCAAATACTAGGGAGACCAGAACCAGACACAAGATATCAGGTGTGACCTTAGCAGTACTGAGTAGAGAGAAAATACCACTTCCCTCAATCTGCTTGCAGTACTTCTGCTAATGCAGCCCAACATACCATAATTTTTTTGTGAGTACAATGGTACATTGCTGGCTCATATTCTTCTTGATGTTCATCAGGACCCCAGAACATTTTCTGCAAAGTGACTTTCCACCTGGTTGATTCCCAACCTGTTCTGGTGCCTGGAACTATTTTCCCCTTCTTGGCACTTGTTTAGTTGCATAATGCTCCTGTCTGTGCATTTCTCAAGCACAACTCTCTGGTGTACAAGCACTCCTCCCTGTTTTATATTGCCCATAAATTTGCTGAGGGTACACTTAATTGCATTGTCTTAGTTACTTCTCACTGAACCATCTCCAGTATGCCTTTGCCTGCCTTGTACTGTACTGAGGAGTCCAGAACTGGGCAAAATACTCCAGGTGTGTCCTCACCAGTGCTGGTTGTCACCAGTCCAGTGCTGGTCCAGTGCAGTCCTCACCAGTAGGGAAGAAGGATCACTTCTCTTGGCTTACTGGCAATACTTCAAAGGCATTGTAAGATATAATTAGTCTTCTTTGCAGCAAGGGCACATTGTAGGTTCAGCTTTGATGCCACCAGCACCCTTAGGGCCTTTTCTGTAAAGCTCCTTCCTAGCATACACTGGTGCATGGTGTAGTGTGCAGGACTTTGTACTTCATAAGTTTCCTGTCAGACCATTTCTCCAGCATTTCATAGTCTGTCTGCATGGAAGCATGATACCTTTTGATGTATCAGTCACTTCTCCTAGTTTTGTGTCCTATCAAACTTGCTTAGAATACACCCAGCCCCATCATCCAGATAACAGCATTTAGAAAGACTGGTACCCTGTATTGATCCATTTGTATTAACCACTAGCTGATGATCCACAACTAGATTCTGTATTACTGATCACCACCCACTAGTCTCAGCCATTCAGCCAGTTTTGAATTCACCTCACTATCTGCTCACATGCCCATAGTACATCAGCTTCTTTATGAGGATCTTATGGCAGGCAGCGCTGAAAGCCTCACTGAAATCTAGGCAGACAATATCCACTGCTCTCTCCTCATGTGTCACACCATTCATTTCATCATATAAGTTTATTAAGTTGGTCAAGCATGACTTTCCCTTGGTGCACTATGTAGACTGCTGATCATCTTCACATCTTTCGTATACCTGGAAGTGGTTTCCAGGATTAGCTGCAACATCTTCTCCCCTGGGACAGAGGTGAGGTTGACCAGCCTGTTGTTCCCTGTTCAGTTCTCATTCTTGCCCTTCTTGGAGACAGAAATGATACAGGCTTTCTTGAGTCCACAAGTATTTCACCCAGTGACCGTGACTGGTCAAAGACTGTTGAGAGTGGTTATACAATGACATGAGCCAGCTCCCTTAGCATTTGTGGGCACATACCATCAGTGCCATGTACTTATTTGTGACCAATTTGCTTAGACTTCTATTCTGATCCTCTTCCACCAAGGGCAAGTCTTTCTCCAGGCTTTAACTCTAGTCACTGAGATCTGGGATATGTGAAAGTAGACCTTGCTAATAAAGACTGAGATGGTATTCATATACTGAGAAGTATTCAGGACCTCAGCCTTTTTCATATCCTGTTTCACCAGGGGCCCCACTTCATTCAGCAATGGGCCCATATTTTCCCTGGTCTTCCTAGTCACTTGTTTAGAAGAGCCTTGCTTATGGCCTTTGCTATCCCATGCCAGATTCAGGTACCGCTGGGCTTTGGGTTTCCTAACTTCGTCTCCAGATGCCCAGGTGATGCCTCTGCATCCATCCAGCACCTCTCCCATAACTGCCCTTCTTTCGTCCATGTGAAGACTATCTAGAGTAACACAAACTTGACTAAAACACGGTCTCTCTGCATTATGAACACTGACTCAGTAACGAGTGAATACCCACTCCTTGATGTTGTAAATTTTCTGCCCAGAGGCAATATATAGATATCACCTCCAATGCATTTCCATATTCTTACAGATTTCAGTAGCCTTCAAAAGGCTTTTGAAGAGTTGTTTGCTCTTAATTTCTTTATTTTGTTACATTTTGTATGAATATCCAAGAGAACAGGAAGTTATTTTAGTACAGATTAGAGTGTATATGAGCCTTCACATAGGTGAAAGACTATTGCACATTGTTATACCATCAGGATGGTATGTGAGAGGATATATTCTGCCACCACTTTCTCTCTCAAAAATAACTGATGTTGCTTTCTTGAAAGGGAGCATATGTGGCTCTGCATCAATATTTTTGTATGTCTTGATCTACTTGTTTTAAGTGGCAGTCTGCTCACCAGTCATATGGTGGTAGGTCACGTTTACTCTGAAAATACAGATAGTTTATTTATGTCTGTCCTTCTAAATGTTTTCATACATTCTGTTTTAAGTGCTTGCTGTATGTGTTTTTGTCTTCAATGTCACTGTCAGCAGTGTGGACTGATTTACTATGTGATATCCTAGCACAAAACATGCACAAGGTGCTGGAACCATATTAGGTATTGATTTGGGAAGAAATTCATTGTAATGCAGAAACATATACTGAGTTTATGATAGGAGAATATTATACCAGAAGACTTTATCCTACGCGGGAAAAAATGGTAGTCACAAAACATTCTTTAAATGACAAATCATGCTCTGATGTATTGTAGTACATTTTATAAGAAAGATAGTAATTCTTTCAGTGGTCATGCTCAATTTGTTTAACAATCAGACAGCTCTAGCTGCAGAAGGTATTCATCTTTAATTTTTAAAAACACGCTTAGAGCACATACCACAGTTCAGGGATCTGGCAATTACTTGGGAAATCCTTTACAGAAGGACAGAAATAATTCTAGGTTATTTAACAAGCAGGTTTCACCGAAGCAACATGCATTTATGTAATGCATTATGTCTTGTCACAGTTCCGGAGAACCAACTGTAAACTGCTTTGCAGGGATTCTTGATATATATTATCGTAGTTGTAGCAGAGGACTGCATAATATTTAGACCAGGTCTGTGATTTAGTCATCCTGATAAGTGATGCCCATTTACATGCAAAGTTAGAACAAGTATTAGGCAGCCTCTCTACTGACTCCTTCCATGTGCTGTTCTTGGCTCATTTAGTAGGTAGCATTTCCAGTCTGCAACAGAAGTCATTCTTCTTAGGCTGACTCTTTACAGGCCTGCCTTTTCAAAGCAGAGGAGAAGCCTTCACCAGGATGAAAGGTGCAGAAAGCATTAGAGATGTGTATTCTTATTGGCTTAGGAGTGGGGATTTTTCCTTCAGTATGTACAAAGATAACTGGAACTTCTCTGATCATTTAGGTGTAAATAAGACCTTAGGTTTAAGTGCTTGCTGTATGTGTTGTCTCTTGTTCTGGTTTCTTTCTTTGAGATTATATTGTATTTATCATAATCTAATTCGAAGTCCAGTAAAGTATCAAATGTAAAGATATGGTGAAATAAGACTGAAACTTGATATTTGAGTGGCATCTGAATTCTAACAGGATTCAACTTGCTGTTTCTGCTTCCTGCCCTTTTATACTGTCTTGCCTGAGATAAGCCATTGTCATTTTCATGGAGGTAACGTTACTGTGACTATGCATATTGTTGGCTCTGGACAAGAAATGATGATGTTAAATGTTGATTTGTGGCAGGCCACTATCTTGAAAAAGAAAAGCATGCTTTTAGAATTGAAATTAAAATATAATTGGCAACAAAGTTCAGGCTATAGATTTCAAACTTTGTCAGGTAAAAGTGTTTATATTCAAGGATTGATGTGGACAGTTGTAACTCTTACTACAGCAGTATGATGCCATGAAGTCAGGTCTGTCTTTATGTACTTTTAGCTCTAAGTCTGCCCAGAAAAAAAAGAAAAAAAAAGAAAAAAAAAAAAAAAGGAAAAAAAAACCAAACCCAAACAACCTATTTACAGGGAATAGCTGATGACTGACTTTTCTGCCAAAATTAGTGAGCAAATACAGACAACACTAAACAGGTAATTCTAGACTGGCAAATGTCTGCTTTTTCTTTTCAGTGCTAGAATGTGCTGCTGCCTGCTGTTTTAGTTGTCCTTTTCCATAAATGACTCTGCTTGAGGTTCTGTTTCACCTGTGATTACATCTCCCCCTGTTCATTTGGGGAAAATGAGAGGCGGCACCAATTTCTACTACCAATTTCTAGATTGACAGAACCAGATTAATTTACTGATATCTCAGCTATGGTATTCTGTTTCCTCAGGAAAAGTAGACACATAATGCCTCTCCTTTTACAGTTTCACAAAAAATCATTTGCAGATAGTTCTCTGGGCCTCACTATCTCAGAGCTTTCTGAACTTCCCATCTGCTTGCTTAACTTTATGACGCGCTGAATTCTTGATGTAAACCAAAGGCTGCTTTTGATGTCAGTTTGCTATATTTCTTTAGAAACTGTTGAAACTTCTTAAACTTTTTATACATTTGGCAAATACTCTTTTTTTTCTGTCCCACTTCTGTAATGTGTGCAACTATACCAGATGTGAGATGTGCTTTTAGAAGAAGTATGTGAAAAAAGCTTCCATTTCTGCAACACTCAGCAGATGTATGGCCTACTCATTGATACTCACTTCTATGCTGCTGGTGTCTTTAGCACATTTTAAGTCCTAAGAAGCACTGACCAGGTGTCACGGTTTAGCAAGGAGTTGCTTTTGCTTAGTAACAGGGGGAGTGGGTTGCAGTGAAGACCCGGTAAAAGTTTTTTAGACTCTCCCCCGACTCCTGGGTTCAGACCCACCCCCGGCCCGGCTGGGCCAATCTGGCGCCTCTGCGATCACTATTTAGGGACGGGAATTTGAGGTGCGAGGCAGGAGGTGTAAGAGTGGTACAAGATGGAGGCAACCATGCGGACCCCACAGTCGGAGAAGGAGGAAGGATGGAGCATCAGACCAGAGACCCCTCTGCAAGCCGTGGTGAGAGTGCAGCCGGTACCCCTGCAACCTATGGATCAGCAGCAGCAACTTCATGTGAGTGTGCCCGGACGGGCCAGAGACTGTGTGGGAGAGGTGGTCATGGCACAGGACATGCTGGAGAGCCTGTGCACCGCAGAGCAGCCCCACACGAGAGGCAGAGAGGAGCAGCAACTTTTGGGACAAATGAGCATCGGTGCAGCCCGTGCAGGGCTTTGGGACAAATGTGCGTCGGTGCAGCCCGTGCAGGGCTGCCATGTGTGTGTGGTACCTCACGGACTTGCAAGGAGGACTGGTGCAGAACCCACTTGCCCTGAGGTTAGACAAACGGCAGAAGCCACCAGGAACGGACTGACTGAAACCCCCACTCCCTGCCCCCCTGGGCCGTTCAGGGGGGACGGAGGTATAAAACACCGGGATCAGGGCTCTGAGCCCGGGAAGAGGAGAGGGGTGGGGAGCAGGTGGTCTTAAAGGGCTGGTCGGACTCTTCATCTCTGTACCATTCTGTGTTGTTTTGTTTTGGTTCTGGTTTTTGGGGTTTTATGTTTTAGTTGGTATTAAATTGTTTTCAGTTTTTCTTCCCCAAGCCGAGTAGCCTGGTCTGTTTTGTCCTGCACCTTAAGCGGCAATTAGGCCCTCCCTGCCCTTTAGTAATCCTCAAGTCTTCGGTACTTGAGGCTAATCGTGGTCTTTTGTTCCCTGATGGGCAGAAACCACGACTCCAGGGGCAGAAAATATTGTTATGTGATGAACTTCAAATGTTATGCCTTAACTTCTCTGTGATGGATTATCTTGTTTTTCCAGCATTGGATGAGAGGGTAGAACTCACTCTAGAGCCGAAACAGTGCATGTTTTAAAGCACTCACAATCCTATTCTATCACGTTTATTTTTCTGTTATATTTTAAGTTCCTACTAGCCTTTACTCTCCAACCTCCACTCATGTTTCATGTGTGCTTAAATGTGTAGGTAAAAGTCTTTCAGAGAAAGGAGACTTGATCTGTGAGGGTCTAGAGAATATTTTTAAAATACAACAGATCCTTTAGCTTAAAAAAATAAACATTTGGGAAAATATCTGTAAACATAGTTGGATAAACAGGGAAAATTATGAATGAGTTAATGCAGCAGCAGTTATAGCTATTAACAGAAAAAACAAATGGTAAAACAGCAGACCAATAATAAATATCCATTAGGAGAGAGGGAAAGTTCCCTGACTTTATCAATAGTAATATTCTGAAAAAACTTTACAAGGAGAATTGTCAATGTGAAGACAATGCTTCTCTAATGACTCATACCATTACACAGCAAGGGAATTATGTGATACAAAGTCATAGGGCATAGAAACAACTGGAACAAGTCCTGTTGCCTGTCATGTCAGCAAGCAGATGCCTCACTGGTTTACTGCAGATACAGGTTTATCCTCAGATGGCCAGAGAAGGATCAGATGGGGTTTTGTAATACCTTCTCAAAAATGCAGGAAATTATACTGGCAAGTTTCCTTAAAGCTTTCTGCTGAGGCTTTTCCAAGCATTAATCCTAGTGAAAATCAGTACTAACCATGTGCGCGCATTTGAAGAGGCTTCACTAATTAGGCTGTGACTCCTTCAGTCACCAGCTGGTCTGCAAAGCCAACCAGCAATTTTCTAAGTCACTGTTTCCCAAGGTAGTTAGGAAAGTGTTCTTGGAGTAGTTGTTACAGTTAGACATTTTTAGAGGGGAGGGTATTTTGTTTGTTTTTACTTTGTCATCAATCTGTTTGTGTAGAAATAGTAAGAATTCAGAACTCTTAAATAGTTCTTTCTGAATGACATTGGATTGGTGCTCTGCAATCCCTTGGGAATAATTTTGTTTAATTAGAATGACAATGAAACCAAATGCCTTCAGTTCCTTCCATTCCGCAGTCAAGAGTCCTTATTACCCAATTGCATGCTTTTGCATTCATTTTTTGTTAATTTTCTTTCTTCTAACCACCATCTGCTTCCACCAATTTCTGGTATTTTTTCCAGATATTCTACCTGGAATTTGTCTTGCAGATTTGTGCTCTTAAAAATCCATTTATTTTATAGTTGACTTTGGTCCAACTTTGCCTCTTCATAGTAACTCACCAATTCAACTGTACACACTAAGGCAGACTGTTTAGTCAAATTTCAGTCTTAGAAATTGAGGCATCTATAGCCATAAATATTGTATTTATGTAATCAACAGGTTTGATCAATGTCTCCCTCTATGTGTTCTGCTGGGAGGGCAAGTAGAAGCTTGCTAATTACTATTTGTGGTTTGAAGATTTGGAGCTTGGCTCAGTTCCAACTGTGGGCCGCAATGTCTGTGCACTTTGTTATTGTTTATCACGCTTCTTTTTTTTACCTCCTTTAAGTATTTCTCATTGCCAAACATGTAAATTTTGACTGAAAATGGTAACAAGTCTTTTGTTTTCCATGCATACATCTAAATATCTTCTATTGTAAACATATGTCTTCCTTTTTTTATAACATTATGGACGACAAAATTACCACAACACCTGCACAGATTTTTTAAAAGTGTATTTGCTTTTGAACATTACTGTCTTCATTGACTCTTTATGCTTCAGATTTTATATTTATACCATAATAAGAAATCCATGAAAGCTCTCACAACATCTATGGGTGTTCTTTGGGTTTTCATTTTTTAAAACATTTTTCTTCACAGTTGCATCTTTTCTAAGGCTTTACCTAACCACTCTTTATTTAGCAAATGTCATCAGACTAAACAGTCAGAAATCTAAATAATCTGTGACGTTACTAAGGTATTACACATTCCTGCTTAACCATGCTTCTGTTGTTGTTTTCCATTCCTTTTCTCTGCTCCTTGTATGTGTGTATGAGCTATTTAAACTGTATTTTTGGAGTGGAAATTTCTTCTTTAAAACTATTAATAAGACTCTTTGTGTTTTGTGAGTCTGTCTAGACTTTATATGGTACCAATATCTAACCATAATAAAAATTTATTAAACTGAATATGAAAAATAACTTTAGAAAGAACAATTTAAAAAAAAAAAATCTATAGTGTGTTTTGCTCTTATCCTACTTACCCATTTACTAAAGAGGAAATTTTTCTGGTGTCTATAATACCACAAAAGATCCCTCATGGAATTAGCTAGGGTTTCATACAAGCAGGTATACATCTTTAAAATAATTTTTTACAGAAATTCGTGACCATAAAAATTCTGAATTTCATTCATTGGATAAACTTAGAGAAGTTCTGTAGACTCAAAAATTTAATTGGAAGTGATCCAAAACAGAGTGGTAAGAATCAGTGCTTGTATCTCATGAGTTCTAGCCAAGATTTTTTAGAGAATGTGCTGAAATACAGAAAAATAATTAATTACTTTTTGGCAATTAATGGAAATTTCTTGCTAAATGTAGTTGTGCTCTGTAGAGAATGTTTTCCCTTACTTCTTAATGGAGGGGAGGGGTCTTTCTTTTCTCAAGCAAAACATTGTGTTCTGAAGACCAGTTCAAAAGATGCCAGCTTACCTTACTTGGTCTCCTCAGGTCAGAAGGGACAGAGAATTCTGGGGAGAGTCCAACATGATCAGGGGACTGGAACGTCTTTCAAACGAGGAAAGGCTGTGGGAACTGGGGCTGTTTAGTCTGGAGGAGACTGAGGGGAGATCTTATTCGTATTTACAAATATCTAAATGGTGGATGTCAGGAGGTTGGAGCATCCCTTTTTTCTATTGTAGCTAGCAGCAGGACAAGGGGTAATGGGATGAAGCTGGAACACAAAAAGTTCCACTTAAATATAAGAAAAAACTATTTTACTGTGAGGGTGACAGAGCCCTGGCACAGGCTGTCCAGAGGGTTTGTGAAGTCTCTTTCTCTGGAGCTCTTCAAGACCCGCCTCAACATGTTCCTATGCGACCTGATCT
>WBNH01009717.1:83830-99969 GCA_013401255.1 Urocolius indicus
TTTTTTTTTTTTTTTTTTTGCTTTGCTTTGTTTTTAATTTTTATTTGAAATCTACTCATAATCATAAAAGGTCCATTTCTGGCAATGTCTCATATCTCCTGAGAAGTAGCACACCCACCTCTGCACTTTGCTTTCTGCAATGTTAATTCAGAGTCCAATGATATGGTAATTATGAACAATATTAAAAAGATCCTTTTTTGCAGTCTCTTTGCTTTATCTGTACCTTGTTTTATTGCTGGAAGTAGTAAAGGCTGATATGCCATTAAAAGCAGCTGAATAATTTACATCCACTAATAATGCATAAGCTGTGCAGCTATCTTAGGGGGAACTCTGAAACAGGAAAGAGATGGCACACACAACAAAACACAGCTTTTTCAGGGGAAAAAAAAACCCCTTACCAACTATATAAACAAAACCATCTCTACCACAACAACCACAAAACAAGCAAACAAAAAAAAAATAATAATAAAAAACCAAAATATAATTTTACACATTTGTAGAGAAAATGAGCATCATATTCCCAATGCAGTCCATTATGGACTACATGGCTAGCCTAATACTGGATGTTATCTCCATACTCTTCGAAAAATAAAATGTGGATATGCATGTCTAATCAGAATACAGCTTTTAAGAGTATGGTATTGTTTAAAAAAAAAAAATTCTGTTTGATGACAGCTCATACCAATAAAATAGTTTTCAAGAATGAAACAGGTAGACTGATGTCCTGTCAGATGAAGTGAATATTTTCATTTCGATATTGCACAATTGCCTACTATGTGGCCTTATGTAATAAAATATTGCTTCCTAGTAATTCTTGTATCAGAAGTATGAGGCAAGCTTGCGTTTTAGATTATTTAGAAAGCCATATGTCCATTCTGTTGAATCCAGTATCCAAACCCTTAATTTTGTTTGAATGAGTTTTCACAAAATGCATTACCTGATCAGAAACTGTTTCACAGTCTGCTCTGGCATTTTGTTTCTATGCAATATTGATAATTAATTACAGTTGAGAACCTGACAGGGAAGAAATCAGGAGTTTTATACTGTTTCTTTTTTAATTTTACTATCTATTACTGAGGTGGTGAAATTACAGTTAAATGTAATTTGAAGAGTTCATCATAGTGACCAAAGCCTTTACCAGTTTTTTTGTGACAAATTGTTCCTTTGTTGAAAAGACTCTGACCTAATATTCTGTTAATATGCCTGTTGTATTGTTAGCATATGAAAGTAATGTGTAGAGTTGAAAAGTGCTGTAAGAAAAAGTAATTTCCTTTTACCTCTTTTTAAGTAGTATGGGAAAATATTCTAGTAACTCGGTTTATTAACAGACATATCTTCCTCATCGCAACTACCACATATTGGACAGATTTGTGGCTAAATGCCAGTGTGAGCTGCAGTGTTCACAGAAGGCTTGCAAAACCTGAATGACATTTTGGCTTTGCTAAAGCAGGAGTCTGAACTAGGCACCATCTCATTGGAAGTTGGGATATCACTGGAGATCTGCACTGCATAGGGTTTTGGGGTGACAGCAAAGTTATTGGAACACTTTGAAAATCAGCTGTTTCTTGGCATCTGTGTGCTTTCACAGGAAGCCTACAGGAAGAAGTATGTGTGCACAGCCTGCATGTGGGAAATATGGTATGGACTGTCTTTGGTGAGCTTAGGAGCTCTTGTGTCTACGGGCAGCTGGCACATAACCAAAGGAAATTACCTGCAGCTAGTTTATGTAAGCAAATCCTTACATGGAAATCTACTGCTGCCATGGCTCCTGCCTGCTTCTGGCTGGTCAGGTTGTTAACAGGAGAAAGGAGGTGTTGCCAGAACATCTCTGAATCATGTCAGAGCTGAATTCAGAGGCAAGAGGCTCTAGAGAGCAGCTGTGTATCAGAGGGAGCGGAGTAGTCCCCTGCCTCCTCTCCTGGCAGCTACATTGGATGTTCTTCCTACAAACCAGGGCAGCACTGCTTGTTTAAGATGAAAAATCATTATGTGCAAGACAAAGCATACATCTGTTAACTACTCCCAAAAGTATTTCTGTCAAGAATCATCAAATTTCCATATTTTACAAATGCTGGGTTTTTTTAACAGCCATAAGCAGCTACTGATATGAAGCCTTTAAGTATAAAATACTGGAGAATCCTTTACAGACTTTTTACACCATTTACTTAGAGAATCCTGCTTTTCAGAGGTTTTTTTTTTTTGGAGGAATTTTGATGTAAAGTAGATAGACTTCATGTATTGCTTTGATTTCTGTTCTTGAGTACTTTGTAACATTCCTCTATTCCTGTTAAATGTCATATTGAAAATTGTTTTTTCTAAATTTCTCCTATGTTCCTGGTCATTTAGAATTCCAGAAAAAATGTGTCAGGGGAGTGAACCTTTCCATGACATTTTGATAAGAGGTCAAACCTAACAGTGAAGACCTTGGGATGCTAATAAGTGGGCCCTTAGTTGTGGGGACCATAAACAAGCAGAGGCTTTGTGGCTTTTGCATCTGAGAGTGGACATAGACAACAAATGAGACCAAGAAATTGTTAAAGAACATGAAAGAATAGGAAGCTCTGTTTGAAATATAGCCTTTTATAACATGCACAAAATCAGTGCTGTTCATCTAATTTAGAATAATCGCTCTGGATGCTGTGTACATGAAGGTGAATCCAAGTGTTTCAAAGAGGAAAACAGAAGAAACTGCCAAAGCTAAACCTAGAAGTTGATTGAGAAAAGAGGAAAGCAGAAAACAATATTCCAGTTCTTCATCAGAGTTCCATTTCTTCTAATTATTTTGAGATGACTATTACATTGAATAAGGAGGTCTTTCCTGTGGTTCAGTGAGAGATGGCCATATGTACGTTATATCACAGACTGGTCTGAATGCTTTATTGCATTTTTGAGTTTTGAGTGCTTCCCCTTAATCTCCTAACCTTCTCAGGCTAACAAATTATACAGCATATATCACTTTGACTTTCTAGTTACAATTTCTACATTTCACTTTTCATAACTTCATCTGTTAAAACTGCTGAAGTTGTTGAAGATTATCAAACCTCCAACAAAGTGACAAGTAAGTCAATATTAAAAATATTTAGTATACATCAGTCAACTAGAGTTTAGCAATGCTGTTGACAACATACCGAGGAAAAATCAATGCATCAGAGTTTCAAAAGATAGCTACCATCACAGGCATTTATTGATATACTACAGACGTGAGATGCACTTAGAAAAACCAGTGGAATAGACCATACCTCACAGAAGATAAGGAATCATTAGTGCTTTTACTGCAAGGATTCAATTTCAATTCAAAATATTTTTACTTAAAGCATCTGAGGCAGCTGCTAATTAAGTATATCATAGAATCGTAGAATGGTAGGGTATATTTAATATTTAATTGTAAATAAAGTCTTTTGTGAGAAGAAATCAAACACATTTTATCACATCCCCAAACAGTATGCAATATATATAATATTAATGTAAAATGAACATTAAAGATTTCATTTTCCTGGTTATAAACATACTTTTAAGAAAAGCTGGTGGAAACGAAATTATTTCAATAAAATAAAGTGCTTTCTATAGAAGAAAAGTGTGATGTTATGAACAAAAAAAAAAAAAGCAAGTCAATGACTACAGAGGAAATCTTTATCCAAAAAATGCTAATTTTTCTCAAAAATTACTTTTTTTCTCCAAGATACAGAGATACAGTTATTTGTTTAAGGGCAACTATACAGCCACCACACAGTGAATGAAGAGGTGCTCCAAGTACCAGAGGAGAAATTCCACTGCAGCCTGTGGTGAAGACTGTGGGTTTCTCCCATGGGAGACAGCCTTTCACCAACTTCTCTGGTGTTGGCCTTTCTTCAAGAACTGCACCCCTCTATCTCCTTTCCTCCAAGCTAAAGAGCCCCAGCTCCCTCAGCCTTTCATCATAAGGGAGATGCTCCACTCCATCATCTTGGTGGCCCTGCACTGAACTCTCTCCAGCAACTCCCTATCCTTTTTGAACTCAGAGGCCGAGAACTGGACACAATATTCCACATGTAGTCTCACAAGGATAGAGCAGAGGGAGGAGAACCTCTCTAGACCTACTAACCACAGCCTTTCTAATACATGCCAGGATGCCACTGGCCTCCTTGGCCATGGAACAGACTGCTCCAGAGTGGTATCCTCTCTCCACAGGTCCATAGGTCCTGCCACAGACGTGCTCCAATGTGGGCTTCCCAAGGGGTCACAGACTTCTTTGGGCATCCACCAGTTCCAGCACGGGGTCCTTCTCAGGCTGCAAGTGGGTCTCTGCTACCCCGTGGCCTCCATGGCTACAGGGGCAGGGCCTCACCATAGACTGCATCACAGGCTGCAGGGGAACCTCCAGTGCCCACAGCACCTCCTGCTCTCCTTTTTCATTGGCCTGGATGTTTGCAGAGTTCTTTAAAATACTTGTAAATATGATTCTATGATTCAGTTCTATGATTCTATGATTCTATTATTCAATTCTATGATTCCTTCCCTCAGATATTCTCACTCCTGTCTTCTGGCACCTGTTGTGCAGCAGTTTTCATCCCTTCTTTAATACATTACATACTGAAGACTAAGGAGGGATCTTGTTAATATTTACAAGCATTTTAAAGGCGTATGTCAAGAGAACGTGGTAACACTTTTTTCTGTTATCTCAAGTGTCAGGACTAAGGGTAATGAACAAAAGCTGGAACAAAAAAGTTCCACTTAAANAACCTCCAGTGCCCACAGCACCTCCTGCTCTCCTTTTTCATTGGCCTGGATGTTTGCAGAGTTCTTTAAAATACTTGTAAATATGATTCTATGATTCAGTTCTATGATTCTATGATTCTATTATTCAATTCTATGATTCCTTCCCTCAGATATTCTCACTCCTGTCTTCTGGCACCTGTTGTGCAGCAGTTTTCATCCCTTCTTTAATACATTACATACTGAAGACTAAGGAGGGATCTTGTTAATATTTACAAGCATTTTAAAGGCGTATGTCAAGAGAACGTGGTAACACTTTTTTCTGTTATCTCAAGTGTCAGGACTAAGGGTAATGAACAAAAGCTGGAACAAAAAAGTTCCACTTAAAACAAGTCTTTGAATGCCTTAGAATGTGTCATGTGGTTTCAGTGGTTTTCTATATCTTATTCTGCCATAAATTTTCTTTGCAAACCACGCATTTTATGACTTTGCAGAAAAATATTTCTAGCTTAAAAAATAAGCAAGACAAGTAAGTATTTTTGCAGGAAAAACTATAACCATGTGTCACACTCTAGTTTTACTACCTGGCTTATATATGCGTTTTAGTAGTAAGTATTAGAAAGTTAATATGGATATCAGTGGTCAGTCACTCTTCAATAAGATAATCAGGTTTTAGTCATAATCATTTTTGTCCAGAAATCTCTGCAGCCGTTGAAACTGACATGGACTGTTTGATTTAACTGGAAGCAATCTTTTGATTATTTAGGAGAACATACCAGGAGCAAGGCAATTGCAGAAGTGAAGCATGTAGCAAAAAAAAAAAATTACATAATTCTCCAGGTACCTCACAAAACAGACACAGCCAAACTTATGTAACTCAAAGACATTATTTTGTTGGCAAAAGGTTGCACAGTTATTTAAATTCACCAACTTGCAAGCCAGAATTTCCCTTATACTATGCAAGCAAGCCTTCACCTAAGCAAAGGAAAAGAAATTATTTTAGAAGTATTTTATAAAGCTCATACTGGTTCTTCTCATGCTTTATGTGAAGTCTACTGAAATCCTAGAAAGAGTCACATTGGCTTGAGTTGCTTTGCTTCCTTCCTTTACTGTTCAGATGATCCAGTTCATGCAGTTAAGCAATAGCCCTTAGTCTGGATTATAAGTAGTCTCTCCATAGAAAGTAAACCCTGCTGTGATGACAGAGAAGCAAAGCTTTCTTAGCAGCAAAGCTGTCAGTAGAATAATGCAACAGACTGTTGGACCCACATAAGTGGTAAAGAACACATGTGGAGTAAAAGAAAGTATCTTAAGATGGTGCTGGTGCTGAATATCTCATCCAACTTGACCATGGTCATTTTGACAAGTGCTTTGTAAAGTCTGTAAAATTGTTTTAAAGTTCAATTAATGCATTAGAAAAATTGACCTGTCCTGTTTTCTACATACGCAGAAATACCTCTGCTCTGAGTCTAACTTCATTGTCTCTGAAAGTACGCTGTTGTGTTTCAGTCATGTTAAAACACTAAAGCTTCTTTTATCAGTCTATAATAATAGACGTAGATGTAGGGCATGTTGTGTGCTGCTATTATTAGGACTTTCAGTGGATTTTGACATAGACAGTTATAATATTTTTTTCTTTGATCATCTGCAGCATTTGGGAAGCTGCCCTAATATATCACTTTTTTTTTTTTCGTTTAAACTTGCCTCTAGCAATTTTCCTTTCCTCATCAAGAGTAAATTTATCCACTTAAAATC
The DNA here is from genome assembly GCA_013401255.1 of Urocolius indicus. Lineage (NCBI taxonomy): Eukaryota > Metazoa > Chordata > Aves > Coliiformes > Coliidae > Urocolius > Urocolius indicus. The sequence goes on from WBNH01009717.1 coordinate 90,278, forward strand.
ATCATTGGAGTTGAAGAATTTTCATTCCATAAAAGCTTCAATACTTTTACATTTTAGTGAGTCTGTGGTCTCCAAAGAAGCAGGAAAACTCAAAAGTCTCAAGAGGAAATGAAAGTTAAAAGTTAGATTTAGAGTTCATGTGAAATATAAAGAATCTGAAGCATGTTTTGTCACCTTCTTACTTTTCTTGAGACAGCTCAAATAATGATTTTCTTACCTCCGGGTATCTATTTTGAGGTGCCTAAAGTGTGTATTGCAGTTTAGGCATCCGGTGTTATCTTAAGTAGCTGAAGAACTAAATTGAGAGTGAGAGGAACAATATACTCTGTCTGAATCACAGAGTACATTTTCTTGATAATATCAAATGCTCTTGAGTAAAGTGGAATTCAAAACTACTACTTTTCAGCCTTGTTGAACTTCTAGAGTTGTATTTTAAGACTGGTTTCTCAGTCACGGAACTAATTTTCTTTATACTGTTGTATTTACCTCAAGAAGCTTTTTTAAAAAAAAATATCTATATGGAAGTGTATTTAAGAATTGCTGGCAGAACTTTCCTCATTCAATCAGAAGGAACCGCAGGGAGGTTGGACTAGATGATCTCTAAAGGTCCCTTCCAACCCTACCATTCTTAAAAAAAAAAAAAAAAAAAAAGATTCTTTGCATTTTCTCATTCTCTCATTGGTGAGGATATATTACATGTTGTGGGGTTTTTTAAGTGTGTCTTACTCATAAGAGCCTGATAGAATGTGTGCAATTTGCGTATGCTTTTTAGTCTCAATAGGTGTATATGCCAAAAAAAGATTTTATTCTTTCTACAGTGTTTTTTCAGTGTTTGACAGCTCGCAATGTGCTAGTAAATGCCTACTGATATCTGACACTGCTGTTTTCACAATGTATTTCTTAAATATAGCATAGTCTGATTACATTTGCAAAATATTTGGTAATTTGTTTATGACTATAAACATCTGCTGACTTCTACAATTTAAGAACAATCTGCATTCATAGATGGAGTTCTGCCTGGCAACCTTGAACCATTGTTTCTTAGACACAATGTGTCATATACCTTAGAGAAACTACATGCAAAGAGGCACAATCCTTTTCTGGAAGTGACTTTTACATAGAAGTCCAAGGCTAGCACTGTAGTGCCATCTGTTGAAAAGCGGTGAGAACCCACTGGTATGTAAGCAGAGTTCAGAACATTTTCCAAATGTCCCTTTCTGTCTTCAACAACAAATTCCCACTTCTCTCAATACTTCCCTGCCTGTCTATAATTGTTACTATCACTTTATCGTAATTATTTTTCATTTCTTATGCTGAACCTCATTAGGCTTGTCAATCATAAAACCATTTCTGCTGCAGTGTTGTCAGTTCAGTGCTGTTTCTGTAGCAAACCCAGGAAGTTAAGACACAGACTAAAAATATTTCGTATTTTAGCTGGATGAATAATGTTGTTAATGGCTGCAAAAAAACCCACTGTAGAGAAATGTGTGCTTATAACAAAATGCTGGGTGATTTATTTTGGGGGAAATTAAAAGTTTTAAAAGGCAGTGCTTTTGCTACTCATGATCTGACAGTCTTAATCTGTGGTTAATCATAAATGTTCATTTCTGTCTGTATCAATTGAAATAAACATACATGTAAAAAAAACTGCAATGCAAGTCACGATCAAAGGGGAACATTAAGGCTAGAAGTTTCACTTCACTGAGAAAAATTCCACTGTTAACAGAAATTAAACATTAGATTTTCAAAACTTCTACATCTGTAAACTTTTTATATCTGTAAATTTTTGCTTGAATTGTAATAGTGTCAAAGAAGAGGCTAAATTATAGCAAGAACATTAGTATAGAAAGTAGCATAATACAAAAAGCATCCAAAAGAATGGCAAAGCTCACATGTGTAATGGCCAAATACATACATTCTCAGACTAGAAAACAAATGTTCCATCTGTTTTGCTGTAATAATGGTACTAATTTGAAATTGGAAATTCTTCTTCAGTATATGTACAAACAAGATCACTCATAAAATATAGTATTGTCTTCTAAGTGTCTGAAGCAAGACTATAGGCATAGTAGTGTAGAAAGTCACAAACAACAGCAAGTATTTATATAGGTGAATCACTAATGATAGTGGAAGTGGGTCCTTTGGTGTACTCTCTGTACATGCAGATGTCTTATGGAAAGTCACACTGCGTGTGAAATAGACTCATCCAAAGGTGCCTGTATGACTCAACCTGTCTCAAGAATAATTTCATAGTAGTTTCCAAGTTCCAGGTCTTGGTTTTAATCTGTTTTGGATAGAGAGAAATATGTTTTGTTTCCATAAACATAATAAGCACATTTGCATCAACCGTAGTCTTGAACATTGTGGTTCCCCTAGTAAGCAATGCATGTTTTACATCCTTTCTGTGTCTATTTGAGAGACAGGAGATAATGGAGGCAAAGAATGCAGTAGGCTTTCTCCCACCTATCCTGCAGTGAAATCACTTCAGGTCACTCAGACTCCAGGTCATCTTTTTGTACCATTACATGCAGAACTGGAGGTTTCTTCCCACACTTTGCCAGCAAAATAACCAAAATGTATCCATGAACCATTACAGCATTGTCTCAAAGTATTTTTCCAGAGTGACACGGCTCATTTTAATGGCTATGTCAGCAGATGGTCACTCTTTTTCTTTTTGCAGCCCAGTGTTTTTGTGGTACTTGTTAAAATGGCTTGCCTGCTGTTCAATTGTTTACATTGGAATAACACTTCATTTTGCTGCTCAGGGATCCATAAAAATGGATTGCTAGAAAGAATTTGTGTCGTATCAGTAGATTTCTTATCTAATCTCCCAAAGTTTTTGTAACACAGCCTTCCCAGGCGAAGTGGTAAGCCCAGTTTAGTAACTTTATCATCAGCAACTTAATAAACAGCTAGGAAAAAGAACACTTAAAAAATCTAAACTTGATATGTTGCATATCCTATTCAGCTGGAATCAGTTATACAATCAATTTAGCCTAATTAAATTACTATCCAAATAATAAAAGAAAAAATGTTTCCATTGGAGAAATGGTCCATTTTCACTTCAGACTGTAATATTAGAGGGGCCAAGTGAGTTTACAAAACACTCTCACACTAGTTAAAAGCCATTGTTTTAACAGCAGTTGTAGCAGTACCTGATGGATCAAAATGCTTACTTGTATAATGGTGTCTCTTTTACCAGTTTTGGTAAAATACTTTTAGAGACTTCTGTAACTAGCTACTACTCTTTGGTCCTTGTTTACATTATATGCAGATAAATATACTTTACTCAGTAAAATTACTGAGTCCATTTTCTGACCATTCAGATAGTAAATATTTTTTTCACGGTGAAGTTTTCTTAAAGACAAAAGTACTTGCTTGTAGCTGATAAAGGAAGTGACTGCTTTCCAGAAGCAAGATATCTACAGAGTTGTTCTTCCTGTGCTTTTTTAGTTGCCATCCTTGTGTGGCATTACTTTTCAGGCACATTATGCTTCTGACTTTAAAATGTACGGAGTGCTATATGGTTAGTAAGGGACCTCTGCATCCTGACATAAGTGTAGATAACTTAAAAATAAAGGGAAACAAATGTTGTTCGTTTTGATTTCTTAGGTCTTTTTCCCGATTTTGTGATTTAGCTTCTTTTCAGGTTTTTTTAGTTTTCTATGACCTGTGACCTTCTTATATCAGTTCCATTTTCCTTTTAGTCAGCCATTTCTGGTGTCTGTAGGACACGGTGTTGTAGGACACAGGGAAGCACAGTGCTGCTGAACATCTGCAGAAGAATATGTAACTCAAACATTACTATTAGCACTGTTAGCTGTGGAAATACTACAGTTGCAATTTAAAATATGTTCAATAGTTAATAGTTTTGCTTACAAGATGGCTCATATATTTTTATCTGTCCATTGTAATTCAGTTGCAATATAGTTATGTTCTGAAATAAATTTAATGTTCAAGATTTTTTGTTTTATTTGTGTATTTAGAAAAGCATTTTAATTGATTCTCTTCTAAGTCCTTATGAAATTAGACACAAAGCTGTAAGTCTCTAGGAATCTTGCGTACTTGTGCTCCAGAAAGTAATTTAGTCCTCAGTAGCAATTCAGGTAACTTGAGATATCTGTTGTGAAGGGGAGGTGTTTGATCCAGGTAAGTAATTTTGCTGGAAGTAAAAATATTGTTTACACACTGTGCATCTCAAATCTGAAATGTGTTAATAAGTGAGATCCACCTATCTAAATTGCTATAAAAATAGCTATGACAGAGTGAGAATACATACATTGTTAAGTATTAAATTTTATTGATTTGATTAATGCTGCTGATCCAACAAATAATTTATGAGAAAGATAAAACTAGAACGGACTCAAACTTATTGAGATGGTCAAGAAAACTATATAAACAAATATGCATACACATTTTGATTAAAATACAGTATACTGAATTAAATTTGAGACACTACTTGGAAAAGACAAAAGTTAAAGTATTTTTTTACATATATATCTTTGGCTTCTGTTTGACTGCATTAATAGACAATTTAATTTAAAGAAGATGTTGTATCATCATGGGACAAATGAGCAGTGAGAACTTCCTGAAATACGTCTCTACTAGAGCTATAGTTATATTAGAAAGAAATGTAGTGCACTGTTGCCGTTGGTGCTGAGCTCCTCACATTAACGTGATGTGCACTTTGAACATTTTACTTCAGATAAACTTTAGCCTAGTCCCCTGCAACAATATACGTGTTGTGAATGAGGTTAAAACTGTGCAAACAAAAACTGCTCTCTTCACCATGAACCCTAAGTAGTCTAAGGAGTGCCACACTGCCCTTTCTTCAGTCACCTGCAGATGGTGGTACATGTTACTGCAACCATCGTATCATATAATTTATTTTTGTTCCTGCTTAATTTCTCCCATATTTTGTTTATCCCTGCTTGTTTCCAAGTAACATCGTGATACCTGTGGCCTGGATCTGCTGCTGACTTGAGTCCAAAAAAGAATGATTAAAAGTGGGAAGTAAGGCAGCAATACCTTAATATGCAGGTATTACTTTGGCCCTGGGACACTGAATAATCAACAGTTGGTTCACAACTTTCAGAATCAGAGCAGCACAGATGAAACCTTTTGCCAAGAACCAGTGCCTAGATTTTCTAACTCTTGGTGAAATCTCAAGAGGTTGCCTATATCGATGTTCAAGAAAGTTGCTGTCAGCTTGGTGGGGAAGCCTTCATTCACACTTTGGACTGTACAAATCAATAGCTAACAAGTTCAGGGCTGACTGCAGGGAAGAAAATGGCTGTTGTTATGCAGGCCTTGGCAGAGCACCAAGGAAAATTTAGGAACATCTTTACTGGCTGTACCAGAAGGAATCTTGATGCCTATGTTTTTTATCATGCTGGTTTTAAAAGTGGATGTTGACACCTGCTATATGTGCAATGGCTGGATCATCTGAAGAGTGGGGCTGCCCTTCTACATTATATCAATACTACATGAGCCCACTGAACCTTTGGTTTGTGAGTGAATACCCAAATGATGTTGAAGCCCTGGTGCTGGAGTACCACCAGAAAACACCCTAAGCCCTCCTACCAATTGCCCTCCTTCTAAAAAAATGTGTATAAAATACCCCTTCTAGAACTATGATCACTGCAACAGGAGGCTTTAGCATTAGCTGTGGCCAGGAGCACACCGCAGAGGTGTTCCTGTCTGACGCACCACAGAGAGGTAATGCAGGGTCAGGGAATACAAACCTGGAATACAGATGACAAGATCTCCTCCAGGCTCTTCCACATAATGAACCCAAGTTTTTGGTTGTGGGCACCCAGGCATATAGCAGGACTTATGGTGTGCTTATACAGAAAGATCTGTTCAATATAGCCACAGCAGAGGTACATCTCAATGTGGCCATTGTCACAGATTGTTGGTTCAATGATTTTCCTTTCCTTGAATTTTGTTGATCATTTGTCCTCTTTTTGCATAGTATTATTTCCTGTTATCAGCTAGACCATTTTTTGACACACATTTATGAACTTTGCTGTTTCCTTGGGGCCTTAGACTGTATCACATAGGAGAACAAAGGGACTGATAATGCCACCAGGAAAATATTAGGAAAAGAAGGATCAATAAAAACAGTACAATGCCAATAGATGACTTGTGGGAATGGCAAGAGAAGGTAAAGAGATAACATAGACAGGAGACTTGCCATTTGTAGGTTCATCTTGCAAGGGGCTTCAGATGTTATTGATAATAATATGAAATAAAAAATAACTGGTGCCATTTGGCTTGTAATGTATCAACACAAAGCATTGCCACATGATTTTTGTGGCAGTGGAAAGTTTAAAGACTGTTGGTACATACATGTTATATTCTGCCCTGGAAGGCTTAATGCTGGTACAGCTGTGTGTCCCCACTTGGGGCTGGCTCACACTTGGAAAGCCCAGAGAAAATGTCTTCCCATGTAGTGTTTTCCAAAGACTAGTCTGATTTACATTCACTGAAACTGATTCAGGAACAAAACTAGTGAGGGATGTACTATGGAATTCAGTTCAGAAACTCACTACCAGGCAAATTTGTTACCACAGTGTATGTCAACATAAGGAAACTTCTCCTGTCTTTTATCTTTGATTAATGACATTTGAGAAGAGAATGTTCCATTGGGATTTGCTTGTAAAGCTAGTATCAAGTAGTCCAGATTTCTTAAAAAATCAAGTTTGTTTTTAAATATAATAATCAAATAGAGTTTTATAGCCATTCTTAACATTAAAAGAGACTGGAGGTTTGTTTTTTAGTGAAAGCTAAAATAAAATGTGGCACTGGTAGGATTTCAGCTGAATGGATGAGGTCACTGTTCCATTAGCATCATAGAATCAACGAATCATAGATGGGTAGAGTTTGGAAGGGAACTTTAGGGATCATCTAGTCAAACCCCCCCTGCAGAAGCAGGTCCACCTAGATCAGGTCACACAGGAACGTGTCCAAGTGGGTCTTGAAGACCTCCAAGGAAGGAGACTCTACATCATCTCTGGGCAGCCTGTGCCAGGGCTCCCTCACCTTCACATTGAAATAGTGTTTTCTTATATTTAAGTGGAACTTTTTTTTTCCAGCTGATTTCCATGACTCATTATCCTGTCACTAGATACAACAGAAAAAAAGTGATGCCCCAACCTCCTGACATCCACCATTTAGATATTTATAAATATTAATGAAATCCCCCTCAGTCTCCTCTTCTCTAGACTAAACAGCCACAGTTCCCGCAGCCTTTCCTCGTATGAAAGATGTTCCAGTCCCCTGATCATCTTGGTGGCCCTGTGCTGGACTCTCTCCAGAAGTTCCCNGCTGAATGGCAGCACAGTCTTCTGAGGAATCAGCCAGTCCTTCCAGTTTGGTTTCATCAGCCAACTTGCTGAGGGTACCCTCTGTCCCCTTATCCGGGTTGTTGATCAAGACGTTGAATAAGACTAGCCCCAAAACCGATCCCTGTGGAACTCCATTGGCCACAGGCCTCCAGCATGATTCTGTGCCATTGATCACCACCCTCTGGGCTCTGTCATTCAGCTAGCTCTCGATCCACCTCACTGTCCACTCATCCAAGCCACACTGCCTGAGCTTTCAGATGAGAATGTTATCATGAGACTCCAAAGGCTGTCTCTGTTGAAATTGCTAACAGCATGTGAGAAAAGTTATTTTCCACCTGTCATACTCTAATTTTCTTCCTTATGAACTCAAAGACCCAATATTGTTATTGATCCATTGGTAACGTATTGAAATAATGTTATTTAATGTTTGTATTTTGCTTTTCAACTCCAGAAAGAGGCTGTTTTGCAGTCTGAATGAGGAAGTAGAAGAGAGCTATTGTGAAGAAGAAATTGCATTTTTTCACTCATTTGCCCTGGGAGATACTGCTTTTTCAATACTTAGACAAAAGAAGAATAGGGATGCTATGACTCGCAACTGACCCATCCTTAAATTAATCAGGGTAAACTTATGTGAAAATGTGTAGTACGTAGCATAGTGGATCTCCACCATTCGATCACATTACTTGTTATAATAATAGTGGTGCTACTGCTTAGTGGTGTAAACGGTGCCTGGTAAAGTGAACAAAAATTCAGAATTTGGATTCTGTTTAGCAGAATTTTACCATCTTTGCTTAAAAATAAGCAATTATTACTGACTTCTGTTTCTTCAGAACTATTACATATTCCTAGCACACCTTTTTAGCAGTGAAATAAAAAGCTTATACCAGTTAGCAACACAAAATCTGCATCTGAACTCCTTTGTTCTTTCTGCAGAATGTTTGATGGAGTTTTATTTTTGCTTGTATGTGGTCTCTAAGTTGTTCTTTAGCAAAACTGATACAAATACTTCTATTCATGGCTCTTCTGTGAAAGTCCAGGATTCGTTATTTTAAATAACCAATGGTGAGATCCTGTAATTTGAGAGAAGTTACTGAGCTGAATAGTGAACTAGTAGTGACCATAGCCCAGCTCTCCTTTAGGTTCTCAGATACCTTTCCCCATCCCTCCTCCTCCTTTTTTTTTTTTTTTTTAAATGATGCTGATACATATAATGACTGTAATCCCCACAACCAACTTGCCGGTCACTCTTTACCATAATAACGTGCTGAGATTTTAAAAAGTAGAGTGATGAGCAGGATTTCATTTAAACAGCAAAGAAAACTCAGATTTTTTTTCAAGCGCAGAGCCCTGCTACACTGTAGACTATATCCAAGTCCTCCACATTGTCCAGGTTCAGTGACCTAGAAACAGGAACTCCAGCACTAATAGAAAGACTTGAAATGTCAGGAGTTTCAATATGGAGAATGCAAAGGAATGTAGCTTGACGCTGACATTTCCCTTCCTTTAAGGATCTCCAGCAAAAACTTTTTTTTCTGTTTCGAATTCTCTAGCAGGGAGCAACTTTATAAGGGCAAACTGGAATAAGGCAGTAAAATACAGCAAATGGGCAGGTTTGAGATTTCTTATCTAAGGATACACACTTCTTTGTTTTAAAGCCCCAGGCTTAGAGCTGGCCTTTATTCATGGTACACACCATAAGAGAGAGTTTATGAAAACTGATGACCTGTGGTTCACATGTCTTGAGTCTACATATTTGTATAGTGCTATAAAAAGGCTGATTCAACTTTTGCTGATGTGTCAAAGCTAGCTTTCTGCTAACTAATACAACTACTGGAGTTAAACCAGTATGAAGGTTAGTGTGGCTTAGTGCTTGAGTCTTTGGTCAGGTTCAGTTTTGCAGCTCACGCTTTACTTTGATTTTGGTGATTACATGACTATTAATACCTCAGTTTGAAAACTTGAATCTTGCTTTCTACTTCTGTCTGCTGCCAGGCATTTGGCTGTGGTAACAACATATCCCTGAACTGACTCATGAGTATAAGAGTAACCTTATACTCCTGACAACCACTACCTGTACCCCAGTCAAAGCATTGTCTCTGGGTTCAACATTCCAAAAAGTCTGTCATGTTAGAGTATATGATGTTTGTAAACATATTCTGACTAAACTGAAGGTGTTGATTCAGTAATACATGAAAATGATACAGAAATGGAGATGACTTTCTGACCATTTGAGCAAAAATGTCCAATATACTCTGTACTTGTTTTGGTAAGAAAGAAGAGTGAAGGAAACATTGAAGTAGTGAAGGAAAAGTTGAAGTATTGTCATGGTTTGACTTGATAGCC